>WYDF02011848.1:0-13609 GCA_009867245.2 Adranes taylori
TATGGTCAGCATATTTTTGTAGTTCTGTACATATTTTCATAAAGTGTGCATTTTTATCTCTCCTGGAGCTATTTTGGTTTTCTCTGTTTAAGACTCTGTAACGTTCCCAATTGTTGTTGTTGCTCATGCCTGTGTTCTTAATATGTCTTCTGTTCGAAATGAGATTCAACGTTTCAGCTGATAGCCACGGTTCGCTGAATTAGACTTTGGTAATTACTCCAAACCGCTATATTTAAAACACCACAAAATGGCGAACCGATATCTGACGCCATTTAAGCATCAAACTAAACTTACCGAATCAACGGAATAGTTGTTCGAGCTGCTTTTAATCCCACATTTCTCACAACTCCTTTTTATAATGCATTTGCCTTTTAGTAAGTAAATTTAAAATTTACTAATTATTTAATTAGCCATAATTAGGCTTCATGTCCCTTAAGAGACGACGAACCAAAAAGAAGCACACTCAGTCCAGAATTTGCTATATAACTTCGGTGTGCCAACAGAATCATTACGTACTCGAATTCCTACGCTAGAACGACCAATCACTCTAACACATACTTAATACAATTGAAACCTCTAACAAAGGTATTATTTTGGAACGCCTTTTTCCTCATAAGAAGAAATTAACAATTACTAGGGTGGATATAATAATCGCTCTTAAAAACTCATCGCTCATGATGGAGCATCACAACGCTTAATTTTAATCCACTATTTCCAACTCAAATACAGCCAGCCACACGTGACTTCCGTAATAGTGCTGGCTCGAACAATAACTGCATACAAAATCAGACACCTCATTAATATGTAGATTTCTGTTATACCGTATTCATTCAGTACGGTCAGCTGGTGATACACGAAAATAAACAAACTTGCCGCAAGAAACACGAAATACAGCTTGAAATCAACCAAATATATTAGATTAAAATAAATAGCACAATTCAATAATGGTCTGCACAACACGTAACGTCATCAGATCCTTGGCGCTATTCTTGTCTCAGCGTAATTTCAGTAAGAAGGTAAATAACTGTAAGCAAAACAATTTTCGAATTATACGACAGGTCCGTAATCTTCCCATTTGCAGGTATCAACAAAGGCTATGATCGCATCGTAGTCTAGGCTCTATGACTGAAAATTTACCATTATTTTTTACACTAGGAATTTAAATGAGGTAAGCTAAAATATATTTTTCAATTACAAAAGGATCACAAGTAAGTATCATACTTTATCTCTACTATTTCTCAACATTCATAATCGAACTCTACTATTTCTCAAAACTCACATAGGAGTCTGCACCTGTTCTATTATTTTAACATGCTTTTAATAAAGGCATGTTACATAGTCAAAACAACATCAATAGTATACTCAACAAACAAATTAATTAAAAACCAAAATACAACATAAAGAGAGAGTAATAACACTTTTTCACCTTCTGCAAGACATTACAAATCCAGACAAAACTATCATGCTTTCATTCGAGATTTAATACATGATATTGACTTCTTCCAAAAACTATATATACCGAGCAAATTGTTTATCACAACCACAAAATATTTAAAATGGAAGATGATGTGCCAATGGGACTGGGCATTTCAGGTAGTGATAGGAATTCCGGTTCCACACTCGGAACATGACGAACCAACATTCAACAACGCTCAACTCAACGAAGCTGAACAATTATTACTATCCTCGCAATCGACTGATCACCTATGTATCTCGTTCTCTTAAAAAACGCTACGGTATTTATTAAAATCGAAATAATCATCTATTTGCAGCCGACGCGGTATGCAGCGCGGTGCGATAGGAAATATTGATGCGATATGCCAGTAGTCGGTGCGGTAAATTCCATCCGTTTGTCGTGTACAAGTCATTTGTTGTTAATGCATATTTTCTCCTGGAACCATGTGTGTGTGTGTGTGAGAGAGAGAGAGAGAGAGAGAGAGAGGAAGAGAGGAAGAGAGAGATAGACCGATATATTATAGACCGATATATTATATAACATATCCTTTACCTTCTGACCGCCGTGTATTCAGTTTCGTTAATAATATTATAATTTATTAATATTTTAACTCTCGCGAATACTCTTTTCTATGAGTAGCCGCAGCGGGTAAGAACATGATGTGTGACGACTTTACATACGTTCAGTGGTAAGTAGCTAGAAATACACATAGCTCTTGGCCTATAAAAAGAGGCACATACGCCTTTAACGATAGAATCTTCGAATTCCTGCCATCTAAAACCGTCCTAGCTAGCTAGCAACCGAGCCATTAGCGACCAGCAGTCAAGCGTACATTTGGTAAGCGACATTATAAAATTTGCATTATATTAGTTAGATTGCATGTGTTGCTTAGCTTGTTCCGTTATACTGTGTGATAGACCGTATGCATGTAAGACATGTGTGTAGTTTGGTTTTAACCTCTATTTTTTTGCTCTACCGCTTTCCTGTGTACTAAAGGGTATATCACTAGTGCAATAGCTATGTCAGTTCATATGGCGACGTTGCATACATAGTAAACTAGTCATAGTCACCTGGCGTACAGTAGCGTTAGTTCCCAATGCAACGCTACACAGCCATAGTACTCACCTTGTCTAACACATTAAACTATGACCGCATGTTATTGGTAACTGGTTCTATTCACTGACATAGAGTAGCGTTAGTTCCTAATGTAACTCTACGCGTCTTTAGTGAATACTTATAGCCAAATTGGTGACATTCGTCCAGCAGACAGTAGCGTTAGATCCTAATGCAACGCTACGCAGCTATAGTACCTACCTTCTTTCACCGTCCGAACTAGGAACGTTTATTATTGGTGTAACTGATTGTATTCACTGACATACAATAGCGTTAGTTCCTAATGCTACGCGTCTTTAGTGCGTACTACTAGTGAAACTGGTAGGGCACCCGTCACCTCATTGGCATACAGTCACGTCAGTCCCAAAGGCGACGTTACGTGCCGATAATGTTTTCCTATTATACCTTCCGTTTAATATTTGTGCAAGCGATATCGAGTGATTGGAGCTACCGCCATTCTTTTCCGTTGCTTTCCGTATTGTTACTTTAGCACCGCATTTGATACTTGCTTGATCCGTTAATATTTCGCTAAGCGCCGGTTTTTTTAGTAGTATTAATATTGCACTACCGCTTTGTTATGTGCCGTTTATTTGTTTTTTTTTTATTGGGTAGTACGAAGTCGAATAAGACCGCCTCAATCCGCTTATTTCATTTCACATTCATTCGATCTAGATTAAGATTTGATTGAATATATTTTTCTTTCTTTTCTCTAACTGTTTATTTTGTGTAGAGAAAACAATACACGTTTCTGTTATAAATTTGAATGCTGTTTCACTTATTAGTATTAAGTTCAGTTAAGTGTATCCTATAGTAAGAACGAGAACCTGTGGACAACTCAGAAGACTCGAAGCTACCTAAGTCCTCCGAAGACCGAAATAATATAATAACTAGTTGTGCCGTTATTATGACAAACGCTAAGGCTCCCCATTAGCAGCGTCGCGAGTGGGAGTTCCGTTTAGCATATATATCTATAAGAGATAATAGATGGCATGTCATATAATTTTGATGTCCGAACAGGGATGTCGTCATAAAGCAGTTCAATGAATTTTCTTTAGTAGGGTAACTTCATGTGTATACTATTTCCAGATAGAAGCTAGATCTATATAAATCAGAAAGATTTACATTCATCAATGCTCAACCCTACGACACAGAACAATTACGATCCTCGCATCATTTATGTATCTCGTTTTGTTAGAAGCGATAATGAGCGCTTTGCATCCGACATGGTATGCAGATTGGTCGGATATTCATGCATATTTTTGTGTGTTGTTCATTTCGTTTGCTATTCATTTCTACTGGAACTGGCTTGACACATAGAAACACTGAACTATACGAAAGCTCTCCTCGGCCAATGCGTTGCTTTGTAAACGGAATAAATGTGTTGTCTATGTGTGCTGTGTGGAAATGAGTGATTAAATATTGTCTTGCTGCTTCTATGCAGGTAGAAAACTATGCTATTGCGTTCGAACTAGAAACCTTTATCTATTTATTATTAAGTTAGTTTTAATGAACCATCTAAAATTAATAAAACAGTTTCTGAACTCGATCTATTATAGGTTCCAAATAGGAACAAGTTCTTTTCAACTGACACCGCGGTACATGTAAGGAACAATATATCGCTAATTTCAGAAGTGCTTAGAGACACAAAATAGAAGACAAACTAAGTCCAACACTTGACCATTTAGTAAGATTCCAAACTGCTAACATCTGTTTATTTCTGTAATGAAGCAACTTGATGTCATTATGCAACTGAATGATAAATTTCTCGTTTCACTTTTAATGTCAAAACTATTTTTAATTAAGTATGCAGTAATGTTCACAACAAAAGCGTCACGTTTTAATTGCATTTCCTGTATACATCATTCTGAATACTTCAAAATGATTTTTGAAATATGAACAATTTTAATATTTATGTACACGAGCTTGGATACAAAATGATTTGTGAATATTGACATATTGCTCAATGACAGAATATTGTAATCTTCACTCATGGCCGTAACGAATTCTTAAAGCAACCAATTTTTCATTTTCGTATTGCAATATCATTCGCTACAAATATATAAAATAGCTCTTTAAAATATTTATGCGTGATTTATTCGAAAATCCGTTCCGAGTTTCTCGAAGCTGTATTAGTGAAGCCGGTAGCGCAGATTTTCTCCGATAGCGTTTTTGAGTTACAGATATGAATAAAGCATTAGCAAAGAACGTGGCACTATTTTCACGATAATATTTTTACTGTAAATCTATCATTTGAACTAGATTTTCTAATGTTCATACTCGATATTATACAGAAAATTGATATTTCAATTTGTCCCCATTATATTTGATTTATGAGAAATTTATGGCCTACTTGATTTTATTGCAATAATACAGATCAGATAGAGAATTATTGTTTTGTTAGATTTACATCTTCTTTTACTAATCTAATGTCAGATACCATACATTCACCATATAAAAGGGGATGTCTACTAAACTAACAATGATCTGCCTATATGTTATACTGTTTTTCGGTGAATTAGCCCTTATGTTAATTGTTTTTTCTTTTACTTTGTTGTTAACACCTTAATTGAAACCAGTTAATAGACATTTCTCTAGAAGCGTAAGTTCGAATTCTAGCGCTGCGCCATGTCTTATTTGCTCCATCAGTTTATTTTAATAAAAACAGTTTATTTTCATGAATGCATTATTTAACAACAATATATTTTACAATTAATAACTGGAAAACTACGAGTTATTAAAACTCTACATACTCTACGTAATATTATATATTCTTTTACTAATCTAATATCAAATACCGCGAAGTTAAAGAAATTCAATGAACTGCTTATTTGTTGTATTGGTTATCGGTGAATTGGCCCGTTAGTTCTTGTGTAGCTCTTATGGTTAATTGTCTTTTCTTTCTTGTTGGTATAGTCTATTTGAAAAAGAATGATAGCACAGTTTTTATGACACAACAAGTAAATCCCAATGTAACCAGCGACAGAGAGTTAAATGTTTGGCTTTTACCTAAAATTTTAAAAAATACCAATTTATTGCAAAATTATTTGAATATATTCTTATCTCAAATTTTGCAGTCATTTTAGTTAAAAACTAATGCCTACCATATAATCTCATCAGGTAGAAAACATTTACAATTCAAAGAAGCACAAGAGAATTATATACGCCTCGTATATAGTAAAATAGATATGTATTTAATTTAGACTATATTAAATTAGCATTGTTTAATTAGCGTAGTAGCGTATAACGATCGGGAGCTCCGAAAACTATAAGTAGACGCACGAACGCAGCGGAGAATTATAGGTAGTAAAGTAATTAGCTGGCTAGAGCGACTCGCGCACATCATTAAGAGTAGTCCATTTTTGTTAGTTCTGAGAACAGCATGTATATAATTTAGTATAGTAATTAATTAAACAGCAGACATTATTAAGGGCATAGTACATATACATATAGTAATAATTTAAAATATATGTTACAAGTGCTGTATTAATTAAAATAATCGTTTACTTTGCCTTGGTAAGTATTATCAACAGTATTATATTATCAAGTTTATAATGTTTAAATAAGAATCTAAAAGATATCATTAAAATACTTGTGAAATCATAGTAAAAGATGGATGATTCACTTGAATAATTAAATATAAATAAAATAATTAATTAATTTAACAAATATATGTTAAGCTTGTGCACTATATTAGATATATGAGTAAGTACCCTAGCAAAGTAGTTGTAATCTTTTAATTTTTAATATAAATTAATAAAGAAAGGCGATTGCAGAAGGTTTGTCTACTGCTTTAAAATTTCCAACTTGTAAAGGTCGTCGTTTGATTGTCACTCATATTGGAGGCGATAAACGATTTGTTGATCGAGGCTTGTTAGAATTTGTTTTAAACTCTACGAAAGATGCCAGTTATGGACAATGCCAGTTACCATTCAAGATTGAAGTAATTGTTACCGAACAATAGATGCAACAAGCAAGGAAAATAAAGAATTGATGATGATGCTTCTTTATCGGAAGAGAACGACTTATTTATTTAGGTATGTATTTCTCTATTTGTATTAATTATTTTAAGTTTAAGTGGTGCTAGTAGCCAAAATATATTCAATATGAAATTTTAAAAAGATGTCCTAACCTAAGATCTATATAACATTTTTATAAAAATAAATTTATTTTAGTACTGATATTTTAGTATTTCTTTATGGTAAAGTAAATTTATGTTCTCCGTCACCGAGACCGTACAATTATTGGTTAATTGCTCATTTGCATTTTATGATGTAGTGTATTCGAAGTTTGTCCGGGTGGTCATGCGGGTGGTAAAGTCTTGCGAAAACTGAGATAAGAAGGTAACGCGTTTAACATTTTTTCTGCTTTGAACATCATGTATGACAACCGTTCTGAACCGCTGCCACAAAAATTGTGCTATTATACATTTCCAAATAAACTATAATTTGTTTGTTAACACCTTAGTTAAAATTGGGTAATAGACTATCGACTGCGCCATGTTTTAGTTGCTTTATCAATTTGTTTTAATAAAAACAAATACATTACATAATAACACATATATTTTACAATTTATATCGAGAAAACTACATGTGTTACTGAAACTCTACGAACACTGGTTTCGTATTGTGCTCTGTCAAACTATAACTCAAAATCAGAGAGAGAATTATTGTTTAGTTAATTTTATATCTTCTTTTACTAATCTGATATCAAATGCCATGAAGTAGTGATGTATCTTTCCTTAAAGGACTGTTTTTTATCGCGGTATATGTTTGGAACGCGATGTACCACGATGACGTTTGAAAAGTACATGTTCCCATTAATATCAATGAATTGAAGGGCGTAGTTAGCGGTTGTTGAGCTGCATACCACACGTATAATCCAAATACAATTCTACTTCCGAAAGCACTTAATAGACTGGGGTGAGATGTGAACAAATAAAAGAATAGTTACGCTTAAATCCCGTGTATTAGAGCTGATAAACGGAACAATTACAGCAATCCACAAAGTCAGTTAATATCAGCTAAAAACACTTTAGCCTAATAATTAGTATCGTGTAAGAATCAGATAACCTTTACACCCTACTACATACGTCTCTGAAAAGTTATAGTTCATCACATAAAATTAACACTAGAGTCAGCTCGATTTAGTCCAACCATTAATAAAAGAAATAGGCTCGGTTAACTAACTAACCCGGAGTACTATATCCCCAAACACTTCCTACTAACGAATGAATACTAACATAATTAAAATGATACCCCAATTTCTAATACCGAATTAATCAAAACTATTAGCCTACAACTATTAGACGAATATCAACTAGATATTCGTCCCACGACTAACGATTATATTTTTACTAGTAACTTAGTTTTTCTTCTCACACTTCACCGAAACGGTTCTCCTTATATGTCTATATTGTTTTTCCCTTCTACTCGAGTTTCCCTACTTTTACTAATAGGCTGCGTTATAAAGCGTGGTACACCGTCTAACGGTAAAGCGCACTTTCTCGATTACCTATAGCCTGATTTTTCTATCAGCCATGATGGATTCTGGCCCACCTCTACGTTTCGCTGGCCTAATTATCATTATTAATTGATTGTTCTTTAATCCGATTAAATCTGCTGACCCTGCTACAATTAGTTACTTAACCAAAACTACTCATCAGCCTTGTTTATACTTTGCGTATTTACCGCCAGTGTGTCACAGTTTTTATGTATCTTTCCGTCAGCATAACAATTTGCTAATCACAATAGCATTCTAACTTAACCCATATGTGAGTATATTATACCAATGTTTAAAATTTTATTGTTTCAACAGCACTTGCTCAACTGAGCCTTCGTACCTTACATACCATTTCTCCTTTTAGCCCATTTCTCCTGTTACCATCTTTACTTTTAGTTAATGGCTCTTTATCCTTTATTTTATAAAACTATATACAAAAACTATAAGTGTGATTTATTTTATACGATGACCAATTCTTTCGTTACAATATTTTACACTTTATTTTACTTCTTTGACTTTTTTGACATCTTTTTCGCAAGATCTTGCTTGCTAAATCCTGTATTCTGCTCTTTAAAGAGAACTCGGCCTTGAAAGAAAATTCCGTTACGTTAAATATCTCGGTTCCTATGAAAGTTGAGAAAATTTAATTTAGAGAACATAAAGACTATGGGACCTCAATTTTGCCAATATGAACAATTTAATATACTGAATCGATTTTGAGCAGTAAAAAAATTTCAAGTGACGCAGGACCCGAGGATTTATTGTTTGGCGAATTTGTACGAAGATAAATTCAAAAGTTCAACGCAGTCTGGTGTGCAAAGCACGTCAGACTGCCTTGTTAAAAATTTCACAAAAGTCGACAAACAGAACAGCAAAGTCCGCGCCGGTTGTCCACGCGAAGGCAAATATAGGAATCGGGAATTCATATGTTATCGAATGCGTGCACAGACAAATTCAAAAGTTCAAGGCAGTGTAGCGTCGAGCAGTCTGGCGTGAAAAGCACAACAGACTGCTCTGTCAAGAGGTACGGCAGGCCGCGGTGAAGCAGACAGCGAAGAAGTCCACGCCGTAGGCCAGTACGGGGACCAGGCGATTTATGGATAAGCGATTTATAGGGGAAACGATTTATAAGTTACGCTACTTTTATTTAATTTATCCTAAACAACTAGTGTGCTAATTGAATTTCATAGACGTGTTATAAGATGACAGCCAAAACTAAATGGTTCAACTTTTGTCTTATGCGAAATATAATGAAACGAATGATTTCCCGCTAGGTTTTTTTTACCATTTTGTGCTCAGGCCTCTTCCCCCAACAGGTCACCGGAAAATTTCCGGTAGTTCCACGTGTCAAGCCAGCCGTGGGTACTGATGAAGGCTTCCGCTAATGTTAGAAATGGATTCATCTATCCTGACCCTATCAATTAGCTTTTTTTAAGCTAATTGAGTGTTTCATATAATCAATATGAAAGTTCGAAATGATTAATCTATCTAATTAATACATAATAATTATTTAGATTAAGAAGGTGGTGGTCGAAAAATGTGTTAACAAATTAGAAAAAAAAGCCGATGAACCGCTAGGCTATAAGGCTTTATCAATACCCTTATTTTTCAGAACGTCATTGTATGTGCGTAACTGAATACATACTAACTCTGTATCTAAACCTATTACATCGGATAAATATTATTTTTATTAAATCTTCTATATATGTTGAAAGTCTGTTGGTCGACATATGCAAGGTGTTTTGCGTTAAGTTTTGAATTAATTCCTATATTAGATCTGATTTTAACGATTTGTTTCTACAAGATTATCACAACAAATGAGTACTACCCTACTTATTGTAGAGAAATGGTAGGTATTAGCGTGTATTCAAAGCAGCTTAGTGCACAATTGAATACATATGAAACGGACTATGGAGCCACGACATTGCTAACACCACTGGTTTCTCTTTGTTCGTATACAAGAGCCGCATACTAGCATATTATAACTTTAGTTATTATAACTTTAGTTTTTACAACTTTAGTTATAATATGCGGCTCTTGTTACGAACATACAACAATTGCAGTTTGTTACGAACAAAGAGAAACCAGTGGTGTTAGTAACGATGTGGCTCCATAGTCCGTTTCATATGTTTTCAATTGTGCACTAAGCTGCTTTGAATACACGCTAATAACATGAAAAACTGGATTTCTCTACAATAAGTAGGGTAGTACTCATTTGTTGCAATAATCTTGTAGAAAAATATCGTTAAAATAAAATTTAATATAGGAATTAATTCAAAAATGAACGCAAAACACTTTGCATATGTCGACCAATATACATTAAACATATAAGATTTAATAAAAATAATATTTATCCGATGTATTAGGTTCAGATACAGAGTTAGTGTGTATTCAGTTACGCAGATTCAATGATGTTCTGAAAAATAAGGGTGTTGATAAAGGTTAATTCCTTTTAGCAGAAATTGCCATCCACCCGTGGTTCATCGGCTTTTTTTATAACTTGTTAGTCTCTTATATTTGTTACACATTTTTCGAAGACGACCTGCTTAATCTAAATAATTAATTAATGTAGTTCTGTCATTAAACGACGATACCCATCCATATGATTAGTTATAATACATAATACTTTCATTGAATATAAAAATATTTAGTAATCATCATCATAATCATCAAAGGTGTTTCGTCGTAGTCATCATCAAAAAGACTTTCCTCATTTGACGCAAATTTAAAGGTTTGTTTAAACTATCCAATAAACAACCCAGGCAAGAGAATTTTCTCTTTCGACGATTTGGTCTTGGTCTATCATAATTTTATAACCTATATTCAATCAATGTCTTTTCAAGGTTATTTCAATTTTGATGAAATATATTCTGTATTAAATTTTTAATATAACCCTATGAAATTTCCTAAATAAGTTTTATTCTATGCTTTTCTGTTATCAGCAATCAATAAACTTAATATAAATTAAGTAAATTCTGAAATTAATATTTCTTATAACTTGTGTCTCGAAAAAATGTTTATCTTGCCCGGGACTCGAACTCGGTGCTCGTCGATTGCTCTTCGTCGATTGCCGGTCGAGTACTCTTCCAGTTGAGCTAACGGGCACTTATTCGAAGATACAAATAATTTTGATGTATTTGTTGTCCGTATCCATTGAGATAGGCAACTTATATATCAGGATTTGTTTTGGTCACCTGTTTACTACCGTCGATCGATTCATTCGTCATTGGGTAGATAGAGCTTCCTGGATGTTTTTATTAATTTCTTTTCAGCTTTGCTGGTTGTCGCATTTTTAATTGAATATTTTTATCTTTGATGAAAAATAAATTAATTGATTTTGGAAGAGCAATGTTATGATGTAAGTATTAAGGTATATCACAAAAATATATCTCAAAAATTAAAACTAACTATAAAATTAAGTAATTACATCAAAATGTTTTACATAAGTTTAATGTACAAGGTTACGTCTCGTTTAGCTATTGTTAAAATCCTAGAAATCTCATAATCAACGTTAGCTTATTAGATTCATGGGACCTTGCTGACAGGACGATTGAAAGTTCTGAAACTATAACGAACATAAAGTTTCTTGATCAGCTCTTCTGTATATCACGTTTTGAAATAAATACGTGCTGCTCTTAGAATCTATATGATATTTCTTGTTTTATAAATATCGACGTTTTCCATTTAAAGAGCAAAATACAGGATTTGGCAAACAAGATTTTGCGAAAAGAGATGTCAAAAAAGTCAGATATAACACTCAGATTAATTTAATACATTTAGAACTTATTAAACAACTTTGTTTTATATTTGCTAAATCACCTTGATTCATGTTTTTAAATGTTTTTTAAACTTTGTTTACACAATTAAACGAACGCGTGTAGTTTTAAATAACACTTTCATCATACAAGTAGTCCTCAAATATTACAAACAAAAATTATAGACATATTATCGATCACCAAGCGGAAATATTAATGAGTTCTGTAACGATTTTGAAGAATAATGCAGTCAAAGTACAGAAAAAACGGGGGAGAATAGGCTAATAATAATGGGCGATATCACAACTGGTTAAAGACTATACAAGAATAACAGCATCTATAAATACATTGATAGACTGGGTAATATCAAATGATAAATATACTGAATGTGAAGTAAAAGCAAACCCTAAAATAAGTGATCACTGTTGACAAAAAATAACATTAAAAACAAAAAATACACAATACAAAGAAATTTTAGAAATAAAGAAAACAGATTATAACAAGTTAAGCCAAGAATTAATAGCAAAAGACTGGAAATATGGAAGCAACAATGTAGACGAACTATACAAAACAATATCCAAAAATTTCTCTGAAAGTTTAGAAAAGAGTTCGAATATAAAATATGTAATAAACAGTCAAAATAAACACTGGTTTAAGGAAGATATAAAAATGGAACTAAAAGAAAGAGATGAAGAGTACAAGAAATGGACAGGAACAAAAAATCAACAAAACATGGAAACTTACAAAAAACTTCGCAATGAATGCGTTCATTTAATTAAGCATAGAAAAAAATGTCATTACGAGGAAGAAATGGAAAAATGCAAAAACGATCCAAAGAAGATGTGGGGGAAAATTAATGAGATAATAGGAGCAAGAAATAGGGAAAAAATATAAAAAGTGAACGTTGACGGAAAAATACTCACTGAAAAAATAGAGATAGAGAAAAAATAGAGAGCACAAGCACTGAACGAATATTTTGTTCAACGCATAATGGTTATAAATAACTCGATACCAATAGAATTAAACAATATATACAAAATAGAAAAAGGGTTATACACTCAAAGGCTCACAAACCTAGAAACCATAACCTTAAACAAACTACTATTTAGGAGCAAGAAACAGGGATACAGTGGAGCATTAATTACCCTTGAAATATTAAAAGGAACATTCGAAACGACAGGGCATCCAATTCTAAATCTCGTGAACAACACATCCTTAATGTCTGGAAGAATACCAATGGAATTAAAATGTGGATCTAAAATAATTCCTATTAAAAAAATTAAAGGTACAATAGAGGTAAAAAACATGAGTCCGATTAATATGCTAGAAACAATAGAAAAAATCCTAGAAACCATTGTATACAAACAAATAAATCAACATCTAAAAAACAACAAGAAACGAGCAGTCAGGATTTCGCCATAAGCATTCCACAGACATAGCAATACAACATATAATAAATGAATGGATAAATGAGAAAGCAGTAAATAATACAACAATTGCAGTATTCCTGGATATGCAAAGAGCATTGGAAACTGTGGACAGGAAAATATTGCTAAATAAATTGAAATTATATGCAGTAGAAGGTGTAGCGCTCAAATTGTTTGAATAATACCTGTAAGATAGAGGACAAGTCACAAAATGTGGAAAAGAAATGTCAAAAAAGATCAAAAATAAAATAGGAGTGCCACAGGGAAGCAAACTAGGACCATTATTGTTTTTACTCTATTTTAATGATCTAACATCCATTATTAAAAGAAAGCAAAGCTTATCTGCGTACGACGCACTA
>WYDF02011859.1:0-13608 GCA_009867245.2 Adranes taylori
TGTCTATGTTGTTTGGATTACCATTGCAGAGTAGTTTATAATAGTTGTATTGATGTGAAATTATTTAAAATTATTGGTTTTAAATAGTTTGCATCTCATAGGATGCACTTGCCCCACTTCAGCTTACTTGTAGTCACCGTAGGTACAGATTTTCAACAAAAAATTGAAATTGAATAACAAGTGATTTATAGAAGATTCCGATTAATTGGCCAAAAAAAACCAAAGTAAAAAATTTACAGAAAAAAATCGATTACTCAATTTCAAGACTTATAAAATATCATGTCACCGCGGTAGATATCGTACTTCCAGAAAAAATTCGCCACACCAAAGAGGTAAAGAACTACAGAAGAGAGAACGTAAAGAAGACAAATAGTATTCAGTTTATTATATTAAGCAAATACCTATAAATTGATCAACTTGTACATTGTTATGTTTGTATATATAATAAAGTAATTCAGAGAATAAATTTATACGACTACAAGTAATCTGTAGCATGCATTCCTATGAAAATTAGATCGTTTCGTATTTCTGATATATCAAAATAATTTTGCGTCGTATAATTTACGATAAAGGACAAACAGAACAATGTGTACAAAAGGAGTGTGAGAAAGAAAGAGACAAAAATAAAGAAAAGACGTAGGAACAATCGCATTTGAATAATTGAAGAATATTTAGATTTCGATCAGATTAACTTACTTCGATCAATCATAGTGTAATAAGTATTGTTTGTTTGCGAAGAACAACGTACGATATGTTGTATCATATAATATAACTTCATTATGTATAAAAGCTCTAGTATAATACTAAGTATTCCAAAATAAAATTTACCTATAATTAGACTTGCCATCTATCGGCAGTTTTGGTACGTAGGGATCCGGCAATCAAAACCGAGTGGAACAGACTCAATGCTCTAATTAGACGGAAGATAATTGGGTACAAAGAGAATCGCTGTGTCGAAGCCACATCCAAACTAAATTACCGGGATGCTAAAAATTCTGGGAGAAATTCCAAGTCCTAACAGGACAGAAATCTAATCCCAAATCTCAACTGAAAGATCTCCATTGCAAACTTAAAAACTCTCCAGCGCCATTAGCTGAAGCTTTGCATGTCATATGGACCAAATCTATCAAATTCCTCTTTGACACCAATTTTCTGGCAGAAATCAATTCTCTTGTGGACAATTTTGGAAGCATACATACACCCAGAATCTGAATCTATTTTCCCAGAATCTGTTTTCCAGAATCTGATGTTTTCCAGAATCTGATGACATCTCGTTACCCATCAAAAGGCAAGATCTTCGAATCCCTAAAAGCCGACAAAAACACAGCTCCTAGAAATGATACCCTGACACGCCGAATCCTTAGAAACGTCCCTCAAGAAACAATCCATATAATCTCCAATATACATCCTAAATGTCTATTATGGGATATTTTCCCAGTACCTGGAAGATTGCAAATAACATTATGATTCCTAAACCTAAAAGCATCCGAGCTGCGTCTCGTCTTACCTGCCAATCACACTCCTCAATGTCCAGGGATATTTGAGAGGATAGTGACCTGCCATCTGAGGAGCGTGCTTAAATCAAACCACGATATTCCTAATAACCAATTTGGATTCAGAGCTTCTCGCTCGGCACATTACCCTCTCTTGAAATTCCAAAATGATGTAATGAGATCGCTAAACCGCAGCCCTTGTTCCCTACCAGTTTTCCTGGACATTTCCCAGGGATTGGACTTACTCTGACATGCCGGATTGATTACGAAGCTACAAGCAATAAACCTATTACATCCAACCAGCCTAGAGCTCATCAAATCCTACCTCACTAACCGTTCCACTTGCATCATAGTAGAGGATGAATTATCTAGGGAAATTTAACCTCTTGCCGGTGTCCCACAAGGCTCTCTGCTTGCCCCACTGCTCTACATTGCATATTGTGATGATATGCCTCAACCTCAAACTCAAGACTGCCACAGTGCTCTATCTATACGCCGATGACATAGCCTTCTGGACCTGCAAGCCCCAAACAAAAAAACCCAGCCACAACATCCAAAATTGTTTCGACACGTTTTCTGACTGGGCAAAGAAATGGCGAGTAACGCCAAATCATGCTAAAACCCAAGCTATTCTGATCCAGCACCCCAACTATACAAGAAATAAACATCGAAACCCTTCTGAAATCCAGTTTCGCCTTTGGGAAGAATCCATTCTACTACGAGATGAGATTATTTACGTGGGCATAACATTCAGCAGAACCTTAAGCTAGAAAAACGACTACACTTTGGCCAGAGTTCAAAAAACGAGCCAATCTAATCTCAGCTCACAGTGGACGACTCAGAGGCTGTAATCCAGGTGTAATCGATAATTATCGATTACAGAGCACTGCTGTACTCTTCCGCCATAAAACAAGCTAACAATTAGTAAGCGTGCAATTTCCAAGCGTTAATCTGCATGATTCTGTATGATCATTGCGCGGCCACTCCAATTAGTGATAGATTGGAAACACTTCAAGCTAAATATCCGCTAAGACGCTCACAAGAAAACAACCCAATAGCCTACAACATCCTGAGGTCTAGGTGGAAAGCGTCGTAGGCCACCTAAAAGAAATTTTCTGCACCCAACAGCCAGAATGATTCAGGCAATGCAAGAACCTCACAAAGACCTCCAGGAAATCCTCGACACAATTCCACTATCATTTCGTTAAGGGGCATTAACTTAACATTAGAAAAAATATAAAAAGACAAAAGAAACAGAAAAGACATATAAAAAACAAAAAACTTATAAAACTGAAGAAGTAAGCAGACAAAAGTGCTAACATTTCCCACCATTACCATTAGCAAGTCAACAAAATACATAACTCCTTGCAAGACACTCCTTGCAAGGTTTTGCAGGTTTCCCTCGGCTGTAAAGAGGATGCTATAGCATAAGTTATCTGCACCAATTCTGAACCTAACCACTCAAAATCAATCTAGGTGAAGAGGACGAAAAATCCTAAAGCCTCCTTGAAACAATACCATAACTCCTCTATCAATCCATTATTAAGGAGTGGAGTTTTAGTGGGTAAAAATCCCACACCCTTAAATGCACGGACATCCTGCGTCTTTTTGAAGGTTAGTGTAACTATGACTCTCTTGAAGGCAGATTTACCACAGTGGCGAACAAAAGAAATCTAAAGCAGAGGACATCGGACGTCTGTATAATAAATTGTAGAACACTATGGCGGCTATACAGGCGGCGTTCTTCAAAATCGTGGAGAATCAGTTGGTAAAAATTGATATTCACACTGCTTTATCAATAGTCACAGCTGATAACATAAGAACGTATCAACACAACTAAACCCTCTACTTCCCCGTTCCGTCGCGTTCAAAATCGACAAAGGGTCATGTGGAAAGGACGACAAGTATGAAGACTTGGACCTGCTAGTGTACGTACTTCGAAGTTGTCTTTTACTCGTTTAGGTGCAATATATATTGTATTATGAATTATGGTACAAGTTTGATTTTTCCACGCAAAGGGATTCGTAAACATCTAATAAAGTTCCCACTTTGCTTTTGTCTGAATTACAGGGATTCTTAAGGCTACGTATATTTTTAACAAGAAATTTTACAATCGCACATCGGTAACTGGTAATATCGAGATAACTAGGTTAATCGAATAGCTAATCTTTGATCGAATGGTAGCAATAGCTTTTCTACAGTTTTCGGATACCAAAAGTTGGTAATGGTAAAACAGACAGGTGATGTAGTCGACATGAATTTATGATTTCAAGTTTCTTATTTAATTCGGAATGTTCCAAAAGTCGAATTAATTGAATATGGTGAAATATAAAGATAATTTGCTTTGCAAATCTTTTAAATGCGAAATTTCTAACAGATGCTTTTAAAAATTTGTTAATTTTTTATGACGCTCCAAAGTATTAAATGAACTTACTAATGTATTTTCCTGAAGACGATTGCAAATAGTGTTTTGGCGTAAGAATGTTTATTTTCCGCAATTATACTCAAAAAATCCATGGTTGCCAATTTTAATAACTCTAAATTTTCGTCTAAATGATGCGGAGGTACAAAAATCTGTTGTTCCAATTCAACTACATAATGGTAGAACCAACTAAAGGGCGTCAGAATCGCAACACACTAATTCCAAAAAAAAAAAAAAGAAAAACCCAGACAAGGCAGAGAATCATTGATCTATAACTATTTCCTTACGTATATCGAATGTACTGGGGTATAGTTGATAAGAAGGTCAAAAATTTTCTGCGATTCCACCATAGATAGAAGGGCTTCACGACAGAAGCAGGGTGCTTCAATATTTTACACATCCTCAATGAATTACTTAAAAATGCTAAAAGTGATAACAGCCTCATTGCAGTGCTTCTGGACTTTTTCAAGGCATTTGACACAATAACACATGCCACTATTGGAGAGGCACTGTTACAGGCTAATTAATCCAACACAAATTAATTTAACAAATCAATTTAGAAACGATTACTTAACAAATAATATAAATAAAATTAATCTATTTAGAAGAAAATATAGAGCGAAAAGATCAAACGCACAGCTCAATGCGAAATAAATAATACTCAAATGATGCCGCTCAAGAAGGAAGAAATATAATCAAACGTGTCGACTGTACGCGGCAGAACACTCAAAGTATTCCATCTAACTTGTTCTCACGCCGCTGCTGTTATACGATGTACCGACGAGCTGTCGGAAACTTTGTTCATAAAGATGTGTATGTATATATTACACAGATAGTATCTTTCCGCATCTGATTTTTGTGAAAGCGTTGATTATGAATTTTACCGAATGATTTTTATTACTTAAAGTTTATTTCACCCACCCATTTTCTATAAGCTGCTATGCTTCTCAATTTTAGCAGAAGGCGTTTCAATGCCTCAAGATTTTGGTCACATAAAACCACAACTGCCACCGCTTATACGCACCACCACTTACGTTTCCATAGATTTTTGTCAACAAAATAATGCAATTTTGATCCTTAGAAATCGCAACTGATCAAAAACAAATTATTGGTCAAAAGTACCTAAGATTTTTAGCAGAAATTTCCTTCAAGCCACGCCCGGTGAGCTACGACAAGTGCCACTGGTCATCGGCGACACACCAGAAGTCTTCTTTCCAGATAATTGCGTATAAAAGGACTCATTTAATCCAGCACCCACCAGATCTTGTATCTTGGATCTTGTGATAGTTGTCTTCGAGTGAGCAAATTCGCACGTTTTCTACTAGCATAACTCACCTTCAAGTGATCAAAGCAATTTTGTGGAACAGCGAGCGAAATCGCAGTTGAATCTGATTTGCATCAACGTAAGCGTCAGTAGCAAGTTGCTTATTTTATTTTATTAAATCCAAATTAAAAGAAACCCAAATCAATAGTAAATCTACGAACATCAGGTCAAGTATACATAGATACTACATTATTATTTTGTGCTGAATCTTTCGTTCTCTTGCCATCATCTTCTTACTCACTTCATTCATTAATTTCAATATTGCATAACGCTAACTTAACAAACTACTTCGTCAACACAAAAAGGAGGGGGTTAATGTAAGAGAAAGAGGGAAACCAATCGTCAAGCTCACACCATCAGAGATGACAGAAACAGGACACCAGAGAGGCTAATTAAGCTTGATTGCCCGCGTACATCATGCAATACACATACGCCATCCACATCACCAAAGCAACAGCGACAACAGCCATCATCCTCCGGTTCACCGCTCCTACCAACAGCTCCATGCGATGTGCCATTACCCCCTACCCGAAGCAAAGAATGACTCGAAAAGATAATTCGTGAAGATCATCAACGACGATTATTCCGCTACTACTTCGGCGACAGCGAATAAATCCTTCGTAAGTATCAATTACATATCTGTGAAAAATTACATCATGTCTTCAACAATTTATCTCAAACCATCAACTACGTATTTCATATCGTCGTCAAACTAACCAGCTGGAACAACCTACAATATCTTCGCTAACCATTCAACCATTTAATTCGAGTGGAAAAATAAAAAATAAAAGACTAAATCCAATGAAAAGAACAAAATTATATTAGAAATCAAATTATCACTAGTTCGCTAATTTTTACTTGCTTCTTAATAATGGAAGATGATAATAGAATCAAATTAACAAAATCTTGAATTATAAATAGAAGCTATACATTGATAGTTAATTTAAAATCGCGAATCGAGTCACACATATGAAGTTATAAATATTAAGAACAAGAAATCAGATTATGTCACCTTGTAATTGCGTATATGTATTTAAATAAGTGTTTACCCCATATATATGAATTTGAGTACTTTATTATAATCATATTAAGATACCTTCCATTTTCTTATCCAACCATAAAAACTGATGTATTAGCATTTTATGTTACGAACAAAGATAATAAAATAAAAAACAGTAGTAGTCAAAAACAAAAAATACGATCGTGCTTTCAATTAAGATCACTGTAGAAACAACTCTGGCCATCTTTAGGGTGGGCCGACGCTTCTCAGAAAAAGAATCCAATTGAAGTTTATACGAAGCGAACTTTAATTGCTAAACTCCCTTACTTTACAGGTTAGAAATAAAAACACTTTAATAGTTCATATCAATTTGTAAGGTGCTATTTCATCCAAAGATATTACACACAGCTGGTGCAATACATTATGTCAAATGCAGTATACAGCGAATAAATAGAAATATAACATCTTAATATATGCAAATTTACATACACTTTGCGATTAAGAGGGAAATTATAATAATTTGTTTACAGACACATATATAATGTACTTGTTAAGTATCGGAGTCACAATTCGATGCAATGAAACATTGCGCCAATAGTTGGAAAGAGAGGGTGTTGATAAAGGCTACATCACTATGCCAGAAACACGTGTTCACCCTGCCTCAATTTTTGACTAGTTATTATAATTTCATCATTTACAATTTTCGAAATTAGCACCTATCTAATTGATTGTGATAACTTTCTGCATTCCTGGAAGTCTGCTTCGATTAATTGGATATATTGTTGAATGTTATAATGAGTACGTTATTAGTTATATCTGCTGATATGAAAGATTTGTTGTCAATATCCATTGGAACTAGTGTTACTTTCACTACTTCGAATAACTACATCGAATTATTATTTTTTTAAATATTATTTAGAAATAATATTTTGTTTTTACGGCATTGAGTATACTAAGCACGCCTTATGTAATTAATTGAAAGTAATCAATGCAGCGGTTCAGAAATTGAAAGCTAAATGAAACTAACTAATTTTCTCTAAAAATTAGTGTTACTACGGTTATCAAATAAAAATTCTCTAAATAAAAATTCTCTAAATAAAAATTGAAAAAATTTACAGCGGGCACAACTGAAGTAGATACAATGTTTTACGACAGTTGTTCATGGGTTTTCATTGTTCAATTTGATTGAACAAGAGTACTTTACTTAGGATTTTACAACAATTAACTTTATTTGAATCAAGTAAACCATAGTTTTCGCGTTTGTCTGAAATATCTCAAACTACAGTCCTCTTTGTGAAACGAGTATTAATGTACGGTATCAAAATTTTTACTAAAGCATATATATGCTTCATATATTACTTTTAAAATATAATCTGACAAAGAATTAAACATAAGGTAAACTTAACTAGGGGAGAATATTCTAGATGACCATGTTCACGCCTGGCTAAACCGCGCACCTGTGAGGGCCGATATTCCCATGGTTTATATATTGTGCGAGTTAAGGTTTTCGCTTTCTACAATTCAAAATTATTAACGTTTTTCAAATAAGTAAAGAACACCCACTTGTTATAGCAAATTTTTGGACACAAGGGTGATAAAAACTCATTAGACTAATATTTGATTGCAATACACGGTGCCATAAATGTACTTTAAGACTGAGGCTAAGTTCAAAAGTTCTTGGCAGTCTGGCGTTAGACGCACACCATGCTGACAATTTGAAATTTCCCAAAATGTGTGTTAGGAGAAATGGAATGCCGCGACAAAGCGGATAACAAGGATATTCGAACCGTAGGCAATTACCTCTTAAAAATTATCCTAAAAGTGAGTTAAGATCAGCCGCAAAGCGGACTTCAAAGATATCCGCGGCGTATTAAAATTTTGGGACCGAGGAATTCTTGAGTAGGCGCATTCATGGATGGTAGAATTGTAAAGTTGGTCGAATTGAAAAGCGAAGATGTCCGCGTCGTAAGCAAATACTGCGACCGGGGAATTCATGGGTAGGCGTCTTCATGGCCAATGGAATTGAAATATTTATGGCGCCTACACTGTAAGAAAGTACCCGAAAAGTGAGTCAAGTGCAGCCGTAGGCCGCGGCGAAGTAAACAGCAAAGCTGTCCGCGCCGTAGTCAAATACGAGGACCGAGGGATTTATAGGTAGGCAATTTATAAGGTAAGCGATTTATATGGTATATTAGTAACAGCATTTTCAAAATAATTCAAATGTTCCAACTCATTTTGTGGAATAACCTCCAGTGCACGTCTTGATGTGGTTTAAATACTTATGTTTAGGAAGTAAACATCTTGAGTTTAGAAAGTAAACGAATATTGGATGGATAGTAATCCGATGAATACGGTAAATGGTTCAACATATAGAGTCGATATATTACCCTGCAACAGAACCTCTCTGGACCGCGATATTCAGAACGAATACAAAGAATGTTTGCCATAAAACGTTTTAAAACAGTATGATAAAATTTGAACTGTTTACTTCATTTCTCGCATGGGGACAACTCAGGTGAATAGGGTGCATGATCCAAAACATACAAATCTTATTTTGATGCAACAATAGAAGAGCGATGAATTGATCACTCGGTCGTGTAACATATCGTGTCAAGTTTTTGGATTGTGAAAATCCGGGTGAATTGATTCTGTAAGACATCAAAATATACGCCATTAATTGTTTGACAACTTATTAGAATAAATTCTTGGTGTATTATTATCCTTTGCTATCAAAAGATTGTTTTCATTTTGAAAGAACTTTCTAGCTTGCGATAAATCCCTGAACTTCCAATTTCGGAATTGTATTGAAAGCATAAAATCCCGTCTCCTGTAATAAAAGTTTGGTGGGGTTTATGGTGGGGTTTGGTGGGGTTTTCATTTATGAGGCAACTCATGACGGGCCTTCATTATCATGAAATGAAGAAGTTAGTCTCCTTTAAAGTGCAAAGCAAATCATTATTTATGCAAAGTCTCTCCTTTTTTTTCAAAAAAAGAATTCCTCTTTTTTTCAAAAGAAGAATTCCTCGTTTTCCGAAGAGTTTCTCTTTTTCCATCAAAAAAGGAATTTCTCGTATTCTTTTGTCAAAAGAAGAACTCATAAACCGATTAATTATTTTAAGAGTTGATTCGTTGCCGATATTCCGTAACAATATCGTTTTATGCAAATAACACGTGGTGGTCGCTACGTCGTCAGAGAGGAAAACAGAACTTACTTTATATGAAATAGCGGCTGTCGTGTCGTATTTCATTTGAGGCCTCAACATGATGAAATGAAGAAGTTACTCTTTTCTGAAATACGAGGAAAATCATTATTTGTGAGGAGTTCCTCTTTTTATTTCCCTTCCACATCGGAGATATATGGGAATGGAAGTATTGAAAGTATTGAATGGTAGTATGGAAGGAAATGACTTTAACTTCGTTTTAAAGATTTGTTCTAAAGCCAAATTGATGATTTAAAAAAATATCTGTGTGCTTATAAACTCGATAGCGTCTAAATGGTTCGCATGATTTCACATACGCATTTAAGGCTATCTTGGGACAAACACTATAGATTCTGGCAATATAACTTCACCAGAAAAATAGGAAAATAGACTTATAATTAAATATTACCAGAGCCAATATAAAATTATGTACAGGGGCGATAAAAGAATTTAATATTATCTAACGCTAGATGTCACTAGATTTTCTAACTAGATTTAGAATAAAAGTAACTATATTTGTAATTAAATATTACCAGGGTCAATATTAAAATAATGTACAGGGGCGATCAAAAATGTAATATTATTTAAAGCCGGAAATAAAACTACAACCGGAAGTATAACTACAACCTGAAGTATAATACAACTTCAACCAATTGCAATCAAATTTGATATGAATAATCCATATGAAAAGCTAAACGTCCTCGCAAAATGTCAGCTACTTTCGGTGAGCGGAAGTTTCCTCTTAGCAGCTTCAAAACTTTAGCTTCTTCTTCTGTCCGTTTACTCTCGGAAGAGTGTGGTGACTTCACGTCTCAATTGCCTTTATTGTCATTCTCCATCCGTCAATGTCATTGGCTGCTAGAGAAGCTTCTTGAAATCCATGCCCAATGATTTCTTTCGTTTGATCCACCCAGCGCGTCGGAGATCTTCCTCTTGATCGTTTGCCATTTATTTTTTCTTCAACAATAAGTTTTCCCAAGCCATCTGTTCTTCTTAATATATATCCGAAATATCTTAGATATGATTGATTTATGTTGAGAGTCTTATACGTATTGATATTTAATTGTTTAAGTGTGGAAACGTTAGTCCGATGTTCTGTGTACGATATTCGTAATATTCTTCTGTAAGCCCACATTTCGAAATCATCTATTTTTCTACGATTGGCTAGTTTTATTGTCCAGGGTTCTGATGCATATGTGGAAATAGGAAAAAATAACGTTTTTTAGGGATTTAAATTTGTTGGGTTGAGAAATGGCTGAATCTTTCCATATTCGAGTTAATTTTGTTAAGTTACGAGCTATTGCCAGTCTGTGCCACAGTCTGTGTTTGATCACTTCCTCCTTTATTTGTAATGAGGGATCAAAGATAAATAAACTTTTGGACAACCTCAAAACCAATCTCTGTGATGTTTGTAGGATTGCGGTCAACAATCGTAAGATCATGTTTTCGACTAAAGCTTTCAAGCTTTCCCATTATTCGAACAAGTTCTTCTTTTGAACATTCCACAATTAGTGCATCGTCTGCATACCTTAAGTTTGTGATTCTTTTTCCTCAAATAGTTAGTCCTCCTCGCCATCCTTCTAATACTTTTCTCATTATGTATTCCTTGTTTAGCTTTACTTTCAGAAAGCTGTTTTCGTAAAGATTTTTGAGTAAAAGAATCAAATGTGCAGGTGCACCCAAAGTTCCAGGCTGAAGAGGATGATGAATCCTAAAGCCTCCTTTAAACAAACTCACCAATCTCCCAACAATATACAATCCCAACAGGGAGTGGAGTTTAGTGGGTAAAAATCCCACAGTTGTTGGATGCACCGGGTATCCTTCCTCTTTTGAAGATTCTCCACTTCCTACATAAAACAAAAAAAAAGGTACATCCATGTTCTTCACTTTACACAATCGAAAGCTTTACTATAATCAATAAAACACAGATACGTCTTGACATTAAATTGGTAAGCTTTTTCGATTATTTTCCGGACATCTAAAATATTTTCTCTTGTTCGTTTTCCTGGCATAAACCTGTTTGTTCGTCTGGGATTTGAGGGAGCAAAAAAGCTTTTAAGCAATTGTTTATGATATGAAGGAGAATTTCGCATTGCATGGTACATTAGAGTGATTATTCTATAGTTATTACAATCTGCAGGAGAGCCTTTTTTGTGTAAAGGTATGTAGACTGATTCACACCAATCCTTTGACCATTGACATATGAGAAGGCATAGACGATGGATTACGTCGATACCAAGCTGTCCCATAGCTTTCATTATCTCAGCCGTAATGCCGACAGCTAATAGTCTTTTTGAGGGTTACTAGCCTTTTCCACTTCACTTCGTAGTATTGTCGATTCTTTCTCCATTTTATTGATATTTTGTTTGTTCTGCTGTGCCTGTGTCGCTAAACTATACCACTAGTATCCGTAATTGCTTCTCCGTTGCCATTTTTTATTATTTGTGTTTGTAGCTTAAATTCTCGAGGCAAATATTTGACGTTTTTATTTAGTTCGTGTGCTCTATTATTGTTTGCATGATCTTCTAGATTCTTGCATACTTCAGCAGTGTATTTATTTTTATCTTTTTTGTATGCCTTTTGTATTTCTTTCTCTAAATTTGTCTAATTTTCTGTCTTCTTGAGAAAGGGTTTTTGCAATACTTGTTCTTTTCGAGAAATGAGTAAGTCAATTGTTCTTTGTGTCATCCAGTGTTTTTTCTTGGTCGGCTTTGGTATCTCGGATTGGTTTACACCAGAAAACTTTGGCAAAGCGTGCCAAAACTTTGCATAAGGCGTTCGGACTCCACAATAAACATTCTTAGCGACTTCCCCTCATGGGTAATGATCGCTTATTGTCTTCAAAAGTCAAACCAATTGAGCTGTTGTGTATATTTTTAGAATCACTGAATAAGTTTTCTTTGTGACTTTTCCTCATCATCCATATGCATTTTATGCAAAATCTATCAACAGGAAGGCACATGATTTTATAGAATGACCTCGTAATATCCACTCATTGCAACTAAATTTTACACCCTTATTTCCAGTTAGAAAAGACGTAAAGTGCACACCAAATTTGGAAAGTGATAATAAGAAGTGACTTCAAGATATTCGGGAAACTTAAATATTTCGTAACCGAAGAACCTCAAAACGAAGACCCATTAATTTTAATTTTGAAATATTCATTTGGGCCAACCTTTTGATCATACATGAGCCTTTTGTCAACCTGAAATAACATATGTAGTATGTCATTTAAACTAATAAACTATAGAATTGCTATAGCAAACATTCAATGAAAAGCTCCCTTTCTCGAAGAGTGTGCGGAGCCAGCAAACAAACAGGAAATATCACAACATACCGTACTAAAAGTCAAATAGTCACTTCTATTTCTCCTCACCTCATATGAGTTATCTCTTTTGAGACCTTACAAATAAAAAAGAGCTGCCCCTCATTTTCATTAGAAAACGAGGTGTTACCCATTACAATTTACATCATTACTGGCAGCTAAGAAGTAAGGACGTTTTTACAATGCTCAACTATCATTATCATTATAACCTTATTTTTGTTAATCCGATGAAATGCGCGAAGCAAACCTACGTTTTGTCCAAATCCTCGCCATCTTCAAATTCAGAGACCCTTCCATTATTTTAAGTGGCGTAAGTTTTTTTTATGACAAAATTACATACTTTTTCTTCTTCAAGTGACCCACTTCCATCAAAAAAAATATTTATGCCACCGAAGAATATTTGATCTGATCGTCATAAGCTTTGCATTAAATTTATGCTGCTCTTTGATTCATAATGAAAATTTCAACATTAACAAAAATGCCACTTTTGAAAAATTAATAGAATTATGTTACTTGACAAAATAATAAATTCAAATTTTGACAGACCATAAGTTAAATGTCTGGTGTTAAAAAGCACGTTTGAATATGTAGAGATGGCGCGACAATTTACTATAAAATGGTGGGAGTCTTAAAACAAATTTCTGGCACTGTGCATTTTAAAACAGGTGGAGTTTACATATCTATATGCAGTGGCGTACCTAGGAAGGGGCGGTGGGTGCGGTCTGCACCGGGCGGCATATATTTTGGGGCGGCATTTTTCATATTTCATTATAGTTGTAAAAAACAAATTCTTCATAAAGTATTTTATAACATTATTAAATTGTAACGAAATGAATAATAAGCC
>WYDF02011870.1:0-13608 GCA_009867245.2 Adranes taylori
AAATTTTACGAACACTATAATTGTACCATTGTATGTTTACAAAATGTGTCCATCTGTTATACTTTCCACGTCAAATAGAACATTAGCATGTGATGCAAAAACGTCCCGGGCCAACATTTTTAGTATTAGTATTTAATGCTGCTTTTTTGAAACCAACATTTACAAAACTTATTTACATATACGCGCAAGTGTAAGGTATCCCGCAGAACGTATCCAAATTACACGGTGCTATCTCTACTCTTGCAAGAACTGTGAATAGAAATGTCCATAAAAAACATACTAAAAAAATTTACGTTCTTTTTGCCGTGAAATTAAAATTTTCAAAACTTACAAAAAAATTAATAACTGTAAATCGTAGAATTGTCGTTCACAACTTTTTTAAAAGGACACAAATGGCCCGTCCAACAATGCAACTTACCAGCCTTCCTAGCTTTCCGTATGGTCGAAACAAAATGAACAAAAATGCATTTCAAAATCGTACAGTTTTCACTTGTCTCATTTAGGGGGCTTAATTTCGGGCCTCCAATTAATTTCAAAATATTTAAACTTAGCCTATCAAATGCATCGTTTCATTCTCAGTCTCACAACATAAATTTGTAATGTGTAGCTTTATCGTAGACACCAAACATAGACAAACAGAGGCTGGCACATTGTCAAATAAAGTCGGTTTTTTAATTTAATTTTTTTCTCAAAATTGATGAAATTTTTGGAAAATTTGATTGATTATTTTATTAATTTTCATCAATATTTTTCCAATTTTATGGCATTTATCAAATCTCTCTCAATACACATAAAATCTTACATTTGCATATTTTTACAAAATTTCATTTTTGTTTATTCGCTTACAACTGCGGCACTGTAAGTTTTAAAAAAAATTCAAATAAAAAATATTGAGAATTTCAACATCTGTCAAATTCCGTAAACATATTTTTAACCCTCTCGAGCGAGCTATAATCTTCTCAAGAACTTCCAAAAAAGTCTGTTTTTAAATTTTATTTTTTCTCAAAATTGATGAAATCTTCTGAAAATTTGATTATTTTATTGATTTTCTTCACTATTTCTCCAATTTTATGGCATTTTTCAAATTTCTCTATTTTCAACAATGACAATTGCATATTTTCGCAAAATTTCATTTTTCTTCAATCGCTTTTAACTACGTCCTTCTAGGTTTTTTAATTGTTTTCAAATAAAAGATGTTGAGACTTTCAACATCTGTCAAATTCCGTAAACATCATATTTTTAACCTTGCATAGCGAGCTATAATCTTCTCAAGAACTTCCAAATTGGCACCCTTCCGCGTTTACACATGTTCACGGACTGCACGGTTTTAAGGTATAATAATGTTAACTCATGTTAACTTATGATTACCTTACAAACAAAACTTCAAGATTAATCAAAAAAGTTTGAAATAAGGAGATGCAAAACTACTGCCAATTTATCGCGCGCACCCCCTGTATATTTTAGAGCATTTAAATATTTTTTTCCAGTAACTATATTTATCAGTAACTTTTTTCGCAATAAAAATTTGTTATTATTATTGTTATGTCAAGAAAAAAACGACCAGTAATAAAATTTTATTATGAATAATCAAATCAATTCAATAATCACAATTCCATATTCCTTTAATATTTATACGTTTAGTTATGTATTTATTCTTTCTAGAATTTATTTATTTTCTTCCATTTGATTTGATTTTCTTTATATTTCGTTTTACAAATAATTTTTGCTGCTATGTTGTGTTCTGCCAATTTTAGGGATAACTATCGCAGTGTGACTGTAACCGAAATGGCAGGTACGACGAGTCCTGTAAAAACCATTACGCTCGTTCCATCGACCAGGCCGTCGCTATTGACCGGAGTTTTTTCGAAAACTTGACTACGATTTCAACCGGTAAACAACACGCACACCATGCGCTATCTTTTTTTTTTCAGCGCATAGATCTTAATTTTTTGTTTTTTTTTTCTTACTAACATATCATACTCTAAAATTTGTTCTTGTACTAACTGTTATCCTAGGCCGATATTATCCAAACCGTAACAATTTAAAATTTTTTACTCAATTTATTCGAAGTTTTATATAAGTAACTATTTGCTTTTTTCAGTGTTCTTAATGTGTGAATATAATTTATAAAACAAAGATGAGTATTTCCGTCTCTTTTCAACAATGTGCACACAGTTTTCAAAATATTTAATTAAGACTCTTCTTGTATAAGACTTCAATCCTCTTCTGACGCAGTGTTCTGTCTTTCACTATATTACTAAATTAAAAAATTGGAAATTTCAATAGATATATTCTTTAAAACGTTTATAGAAGGGGTGGATGTAGTCCGCTCTCTAGATTCTCTATCCTCTAGCTTTTCCTTTCAGTATTTCCTTATCAGTCATTTATTGTTGTAATCGTTTATTATTTTATCATTCATTATTACAGTATAAGGATTATTGGTTTTCTTGGCTTGTCCTAAATAATGTTTGCGATCAACGTTATTTAGTTTCATGGAATGTAGGACTTAATGGTGAATAACCTAAAAATGAAGTATGTAACGTTTCGGAGGAAGAAAGATCATATAAATATTGGTTAAAACACTTTGTATCGCTTTACAATTAAAGGATCCTCCGATGCAGAAATTTATAAAAAGTAGTGCAGCCGTTTTTGAGAAAAAGAACGTTTGGAATTTAAAAACCACCCTGTATATTTATTATGAAAAAAGTTTATTGGAATTCAAAACATTTAAAAAAGCTGTAAAATATCATATCGAATAAAAAACAAACAAATTTAATCTTAAGCTATACAATTGTAAAATAAAACTATAAACCACTCAAATCATTTTTCAACACACACTCCAAATCGGATGCGTATATATTAAACAGGTTTGCACTCGGTTTGCACCTCTATTCTTACACCTCTTTTCACGCTGAACCACTTTGACACTCGCTTTCCCACTCTCGCTCTGATTTTTGTCTCTTCATACAAACCTCTGATCCTGTCTTTCTTACAATTTCTTTTTCACTAACTTATTAAATGCAGATTTCAAATCTATGTTTAAAAATTGTATAACGATTTTGCCCAAATATGTATTATATATATATATATATATATATATATATATGTGTGTGTGTGTGTATGTATGTAGGTAGGTATGTATATATGCCTTAATTTCGCACAGAACACAAATGGCGAAATAAGTATGATTCAAATTGTCTGTGACATACAATAATTCTTGACTGATGGCCATATCACACCCAATTGTTCTCAAAGGGTTAAATACTATTAATTGTAATTTTCGATCAATTCAATGGCGGATCCATTGGAGGGCAGGGGCATGTTTTGGCCCGGAATACAATCATGAAAGACGTGTTGATTCTTGGAATCTAGACAGAATGTAGCCGCATTCCGTGACAAGTGCACAGTCGTATTATTTTAATTGTAGTCATGGGGGGGGGATTAGGTTGGCATTCTTGGTTAGTCTTATAAAGGGGCATTTCTGGAGCTTGTAATATCTTTCAAAAAGAGGTTAGCTTAGAGTTTAGTAGTACGCGATTCAAATCGTTCTAATTTAAAAAAGTTTTATTGGAAATATATATATATATTAAAATCAGTGAAACATGACAGCACCATACAACACCCTCTTATAAGATTTTCTATTTACATACTTAATTACTATTATGTGCAAGGGCTGATCAAAAAGAATTAAATTGTTTTAAATCATTTTTATTAATAATTAATTAACACTCGCCAATGAGGCCCAAATATCTTTAATCTTTATTTTTGCTATTAAGACCCCGCCCTTCCATATATTCTGAATCTGCGTCTGGATCAATTATAATTAATTATTATTTTTCATTTCGTTAATTCATAGCTAACGGAAAATGAACTGCTACTTAAGCATATAAAACTATGTTATAACCTAAATTACTTTTTATTTAGTTACATGGAAATAACATTCCGACGTGTATTTTTTTTTACAGGGTGCGCATTCTGACCACTTTAGGCATTGTATTTCTCGCAATATTCGTCGCAAGACAGTGGCCCGAGGTTCACGATATTGGTTCGCATGTAATGAAAAGGCTGAAGAATACGCTCGACCCGGTCAAATAGCATACGGCCAATATTTTCAAAAAATTATTCTAACGCTAAAACAATTTTCCATCATCGTAAAATGGATTCTAATCAACTGTGATTAATGAACGTATGGAGAAATGGTTTAACTGATGTGTAAGATATTGAATAGATATTTAAAATGTTAACTACATATAACAAGATGATCGGACTACATTTATAATTATGAAATTATGTTACTAAAATTGATTTTGTTCTTAAAAAGTAATGCTGTATTTTAAGATTTTTTTTCACTAACCCATTTACTTCTTACTATATGATTAATACATTTTGGTCAAGAATGTGAGACAGATGGCTCTAAATAAGAGTATAGATACACCAATATAAGAATCATTTACTCTCTTGTTACTTTTACGTGTTACTTATTAGCAACATTTTGTGTTATCAAGCGAATTGGTAATCATGTTTAATTTTATTCAGAATAATCATAATTGGATACGCACTTCTTGTCTTTTAGAGTGTCATATAATTAAAGAAAAAAACTAGATTGAAAACTAGAATAACAAAATTATTGTTCCAACCATTTCTTATAGCATTCATTCCACTCTACAGTTTAGACTGTGATAATTGGCGTTTACAAGATATTAATTACTTCTTCTGGAGACTGAAATTGTTCACTCAACTCAGTTGATTGTTCAGTTTAGATGAGTTTCTAAGAATGAATCCAGGCTTCTTCCATTGTTTCTTCCATTGACTCCTCCATTGGCTCCTCCATTGACGCCTCCATTGGCATGCGTGTATCACCCCTCTCAAAAGTGATGAATATGTAGTTCTGATAAGTGACGACATTGCTTACTGTAGATCTCTTTGGAAAGAACCCATGTTGTTCTTCCATTATTAAAGGTTTACATGTCCATATTAAGTAATCAGAAGCTAGAGAATCTAATATTTTTGGAATTATCGATTGTTTATAGACACTTCCGTCATTTTTAATGTCCTTTATGCTTCCTGATTTATATATTGGAACTATATAACAGTTTTCCCTTTGGTTAGGAATTACACCTCTCAAAGAATGTTTAAAAAAGAGAGCATATGGGTATACATAAAGAAGACACACAACATTTTAAAACTACGTTTGGAATCCCATCGTTTTGTCATTAGACAATTTTTCAATCTTATTAATAACTTCTTCTGTTGTAATAATTAGACCGTTCATGCGGTTAGAGTTGGTTCCTGTAATAATTGGAGAAGTACATACATGGTTTGAGTATACTGTGGCAAAACATTGCTCAAATAACTTAACGATGTCCTGTCCACTATCCGGCTTTAAATTCTCGAAATACATGCTACTGAGAATATTATTTGCTCTCTGTTTATCGTTTACAAATTTTAACAAGTTTTTCGGCATTGAATATAGCTCACTATAAATTTTATTTATGTAGTTCACATAGCAAACCTTTGATATGGTTTTAGTGTGGTCACGTAAATTAGCGAATTGTAAATAGTCATCCATGCAAAGAGTCGTTTTGAATTTTTTATGCGCCTTCTTTTTCTCAATAATTAATTGTTTCAATTCATTAAAAAACCAAATAGAAAAGTGACTAGATTTTACTCTAACTATTGGAACATATAACTCTATTACTCAGAATAGTAGTTCGTAGATTGCGTTAACCGCTGTTTCTAAATCAACCTAATTTAAGTTTAAATTTCAAATGATATTTGATAGATAGTAGGTCATTCTAAGATAATCTGTTAGATTAAAGTTAATTCTATACTCTTCAAATTATACTACAAATAACATTCTCAAGATTGCTAAATAATAAATCCAAAAATATACCTCTACTCTTAAGTACATTAATAAATTGTTTAAAATTTAGAAATGAAAAAGCTTCCTCCAGAACGTTGGTATAAGAGGTTGACATGCCACCGAACCTCCCAGCTCTTCATTTCTCCACTTAGCCTTAGGTATGTTATAGCCGCTAAAGATGATCAACTTGGAGTCCGAATAATACCCAAATACTTCTTCAACTGTCAAGAATTAAGTCGGGAGGAATATAAACTACACCAATTATAAAATGCTGGTTCGCTAGATTTTTAAAGACAAAAATCTACACCACATTATTCCCCACGATCTTCAATAAGCATTGTTTCGCCGCTACTAGAACTCTCCCTGCTAGTTGTGGGATATCTGTCACATCGGAACACATCATAATTATGATATGATAATCGTTTCGCAAAAAACTACAATAGCATATGAAGAACATAATATAGCAATTTAGATTTAATTCCTCCAACATTCTGGTAGTAGACTTTAGTTTTCCTGATTATGAGTATTTTCTTCACAATTGTTGGTTTCTCTTTGTTATATTTTATAATCCGTTTATTGTGTCCTATATTATCAGCATTCTTTTTGTTTAATTCTTCAATAGTATTGTTAAGCTCCTGTCTTTGTGTCTCTGTGCGATCTATGCCAATTGTCCAGTTAGAATCAATTAATTTCTTTTTCTTGTCTAAGGCTTGCCTAGCATTGTTATTACGCTTAAATGGTCTATTTTATTGCTTTTTTCCCAATATGTTTGACCTGGATTATATAGTTATATGCATAATTAAAAGACCGTAGTGATAAAACGGTTATCTTTTGATGTCTTTTTTCATCTTCGTGTACAAAAACAATCGGGAAGACTCACGTCCAGTGAGTATGCCAGGAAGTATTCTTTCTGTTTTAAAGCGCTTGTGTAATGATTTAACTCCGATTCTATTACGAATTCGGCGGATTGTTCGTCACCTGTTTGGATATGTTTGAACAATTCTGAATCGTCAGCGACTTCTGGTTACATTTGTTTAGGAATGTATTAACAGTGCTGCTCCTGTTGAAAATTCAATCGAAATTTAGCTAACACAGGTTTCAGGTCCAACACAATCGTTAAAATTGTTTCGTAGACTTCCTCCACATCTCTTAAGATGAGGTCACTATGGACCATTTCCTAAAAGTTCGCGTATAATTTATCGATTAACATTTTCACATGTTTTATCATTTTTACACCATCTTTATAACCAGCTTGAAAATTTTCAGTGACTTCGTCCATAAATATTGAATTTGGACAAATTCAAGACTTACTCTAAACACTCGTTTTTTGCGTGAACTCACAAATCAACCACTCTTGAATCTTCCGGGCGAAGTGTGGCTACACAAAACACTCAAACACTAGCTTGACGTTTACAAAAATAAATTTACTTATTGAACCATCACAAAAAAGTACAGAAATTTTGAAAGAATAATATATTAAATATTGTAATTTTGGTGGTAAATGGGTTAACAAATAAAACTTATTTCATATCTAAAACAAATTATTACTATTTTAATCTTGCTCATGAATCTGCTAGGGAAAAAATATTGAATTCAGAAGAAAATAAAATTACTTTTAATATAATTTCTTCAGCTCTAAATTCAGTTCCTAAAAATATAATTTTGTAAAGAAACTTACATTATTATAATTATATATTAGTAATTATAAATATCAAATATTTTAATCATAATGTTAGTTATGTATAAAAATATAATTATATGACGTAGACGTTAAAGACATAGACGATAATAATATTATTAATGATAATAAAGTCAATAATAATCCGTAACAAAAAATCGTCCTAACACGTTTATTTTAAAACAATTTTTGTGTAGAAACTTTTAAATCAATTAATGTGATCAAGTGGAGAAAGAATATTTGCAAACTAAATAATTATAAATAATAGCAATGTGGAATGTGTAGGCTATACATTTAAAACTGACCTATTGATGCCTAGTTTAAGCTCAGAAAATTTTCTAATAGTTCTTCTAACTATTAATCGTTCGTTTGTCGTCTTTTTGCCCTTACAAGATTGTGGTGACATCATGCTGTGAGTCTGTAGACTACTGCTTCTCTCATTTAATGTGCTATTTTTATCTGGAATCCTGGTGGGCTCTTTCCCGTTGGATGTTTAAGCTGATCTGTCCATGGCTAATGGTGAGCGTCCACTTTGTGTTTGTTCTTCAACGATAAGATTTTGCGTGGTTTTCTGTTACCTGGCAATAGATCCAACGTATTTGGTGTGTCATTTCAGTTTATCATGCAGCACAGTGTACTCCAACAGTCTTTCAAATAAACGGCTCTAATGAAGTGGTCCTAAAAATAACAAGATTGCAGTAAAATTTTATAAACTCATTTCGTTTTACAAAAGGCCTTTATGATATACTTATGAGAATTTATCGATTTCCGATAACCGAAAATGATAACATAGCTTAACAGTTTTCTGACCAATTACATTAAAATTTAATAAGGTTGATTGCAAATTTTATATGGATGTTCTGAATAAAAAAAACTTTGGAATATGAAATGTAAAACAAATATTATTTTCACTTCAATTATTCAATCACTTATCTTGTAGAGTCAGCAAACATTCTGTTATGAAAAAGCTTATTTTATATTAAGATATTTTCACATGTTTTACGAAAACTAGTCTTAAAATGTAATGGATTATCCGGAAATTTTATACAACTAATATGTGTCAGTAAGTCGCGTCAAATACCACCCGTTTACATTAAAATTATGTATAGCCATTAGAATTAAAATAAGAAAAACCTTGATTTTGATCGCTTTCTAGTAACCCGAAATTGTAGTTTACTTCATTATGGTCGGTTTCAAGTAATCGGAAATGGTATTGGTGGTAACTGACTGAGAAATCATATTTAAATCCCTTAACAGTATGGTCAAGAGCATAGAAACACATAAAATCAACCAATAAATATTTTTTCCTGAAAATTTTCATGCCTGTTATTGAATGTGTGGACTTACACTTACCAGTGTATGGTACACCTCAAAACATTCTTCTAAATGAAGAGCAACTCTGCACTTTTCGCACTGCCATACATTTTCACTCCTTTTACCCCTACTGTAGCACACAGCACATGTTGTGACTTTTTCAGAAGGAATATGCACTAGGAAGTGGGCCCATGTTTTGCCTCCAATCTTATAAGGGATGAAGGTCCTCGAACTGAGTACTCTGGCAGCAGTACAGACTCCAACAGCTGATGCGCAATATTTCAGGATAATTTATTTTCTTCTTCCCAGTCATCTTGTGATACACAGTGAAGGAATTGAAAATACTCGTGCCCAGAAGATAGAAACATATTTTTCTATACCCTTTCACTGTGAGGCGAAACAGCTGTCACCTGATTTTGAAGGTCAGCCTCTCTTGGTTCCTGGTCTCTTTTTCTTTTCAGCTTCCCTGCTGCTGCTGTGCTGACAGTGAATTTGTTTTTAAATGATCGGAAACACATCCTTATTACCCTTTCAGTTCGTACACAAAATATTGTTAGCAGACCATATTACATATTTTCCTATTTTCAGTTTGCTTTTATAAATTTCATGAGACATGTCTTTTCAATTATGACGCACAATCCCAATTGCATTTGTTTGCCTCAGTTAGTTTTCTCAATAAATCTGGGGAGGAATACCAATTATCTACCTAGAGGATGTGACCTCGGACCAACAATGGTGCACACATGTTGATCACAATGGTTGATCACCTCATTAGTGCTGGCAGGAAGACTAGGATCTGTTTCATCATAACCTACATAAATTTTGAAATACAAACACCCTGAACTAGATTCACAAATTTTGTACCAATTTGGAGGGTTTAGATCTATTGCACTGTACAAAAGAAAGTCGGCTCCTGAATTTTATCAGATTTCCATCCAGAACAATTTTTCCATTCAGAGCTGAGAAGGGAGATATAATTCGGAAAATTTTCTAGAGAAATGTTGTATGATGGACCCAAATTTGTTGATTAAATTTCTCTTTTTCATCTTCATTGTTTGTCATTAGTGAACTGCAAGAAACGCGAAATTAGTTTGAATCTCTCACTACTCATTGTTTCGCGAAAAATTTGAGTATCAGTACATCTATTTTTACTCCAGTACAATTGAATACGCGATTTTCGCACCTGTAACATCAAAATAACTAAAGCAAAATAGGCTCTGATTTCAACTGCCTTTGTCTCAAATCATTTATCACCATCTTTCAATTGTTTGGTATCTGGTTGTTGAGTTGTCTTGTAGCGTACGCATTTGTTTCGTCACAAATTTTATTGAAAAAACGATATAATATTCTAAAAATATAGAAAGTTCAAATGATGGGTCTCATACTTATTCAATAACTGTTCACACACTCCATTATCACCAATGAAAGGGTAGATAACAAGATTATTGTCAGTTTTTGTCCACTTCCAGTCACTTTTACTGCATGGCAAATTGTACGCGTTTAGAAGGACCTGGTGCATCAGCATTATTTTCGTCATTTCGTTCGCTATTAGGGATACCAACTCTGCCCAGCCCAAAAAGAGTACATTTATTAAAAAAATTGTACACATATTTTATATAGCAAGAACAAGAGTAAATAATTTTATTTGCCAAAAAGAGTTCATGTACATTTTATATTGCAAGAGTACATAATTTTACTTGCCAAAAAGATGTACTCTTTAAAGAGTACGGTTGATTCAGTATCACTAGAGCTTTCTTCAGACTCATATTCATTGTCAGCAAAATTACGATCATCATTATCACTATCTAAAAGACTTTTTATAAGCGTTCTCAAACGTTCTTCATTATCAGCACGACATGTTTTTGCCGCCATGATGGCTATTGAGATCAGCAAAAAAAAACCGGACGTATAAATCATTATTTTCAGCGTGCATGAGGGCAGACTAGGGGAATTACTAAAATTTCATGTCAGGTCTTCATTTTAGAAGGCATACAAACGACATCTATGAACTAACAACAGAACTATATGCATTTATTCAGAGCGCTGTAGCATGACGACCTGTGGACATCATATGATTTGAATGAGATAAGTGGCACACACGATGGGTGTGCATATAGTGGGAGTTATTAAAAACATCATATCTTCATCTACATATTTTTGCTATTAAAAGCTGCATTTATTACTGAGTAATTTAGATTAATGATAAATTAAATAATTATTTTAATAAACTGCTATAGATCAGTTTGCATTTTTCTTAAAGTGCTTAAGCTTTATATAAAAGTATAGATCACATATTTAACAACTTTTAATTTGCTCAGAAATTTTTAAACTCATTCATAAATCTTATTACGTATCCTAGACTTTAAATATTGTCTCATAGTTTAAGTTCTAATATAAGTGGAAAAGTTTAACTGATATAAAACACAAGTAACTCTAAGTAAACCGTCTATTACCTTTTGCAATTTTTAGATCTAGTATGTAAAATACGTTGGTACGAGTTGGTGTGAGTGACTTTAAACATAAATTTAGAAAATTCATTCTGCACTAATCGTAAATTTATTATTTTAAAATGATAGTTTTTTAAATAGCTAAAAAATTTAGAGAAAAAAAAAACAACATATCGCTTCTATGTTTTTAAAAACATATCGACGCCTGACTGAAAGATTATTGTATATTATTCAACATTAACTTCTCCTTGGATCCTCTAAAGCAATGGGTACACTTGCAAGTGCTTCGTGAACAACTTTCGTTGGGTTTGGTTCATTTTAAAACACCCAAATTTACTGATTATTGCTTAGTTTCCGACTAGTACGAATATATCCAAGATTCGTCACTTGTTACCATGTTGTATTTCTTCGGTCGAATTTTTTAAGCGCTTCCTAACACAAGTTGACAGTTTTAATGAACTTCGAAGAATCCATTGGGAAGAGATATTTTTCACACCTAAATGTCTATGTAAGCCCGATATATGTACTGCTGTCTTGTCTCAAGTTATGTCCCTAATAGTTACGGTGTACCGATTCTCTTCAGTCATGTTGGGCACAGCATTAATGTTTTTTTGAAACAATAAATGATTTTGCTCGAGCTTCACGAAATGCATCATTAAAAGCTGCGCAACCAGTATAAAATTTTGCAAATCAGTTTTAGACAATTTTTTTCTGATTGTGCTACATGACCAAATGTTCAGCTATACGATTAGAAGCATTATTGAACAGTTACATCTTTACTGAAATCGTAAAAAAATCATCCAAACAGAACCTTCATGTAACATTTTCATTTCATTATCAAAATGCTTTCTTTTAAACGCTCACTGTAAGCAAAGTACTCTGAACTGTATGGTCACTGTTTTCATAATAACACATAATATTTCACGAAAATAGTAATGTTACATATTCTCACTTTCTATTTTGGGGGATGATTTTACTTCCAACGTGACTGGGAAAAGAGAATTCTTTTAATAGGGTGCGCAGCGGTTCTCTTCTACATTACGCGGCCTTTTCGTACGATAACTACAAAATGCTCTTCACTTTAATTAACGTAGTACGGAATGACAATATTATCCCTATTTTCCCTACACTGTTTAAAATGAAACACAAAACTTAGTAATTGTTAACCCTGCCAGCCTTGTAATGAGTTTTATATGATTCAGTCAACCAAAATTTTAATCAAACTACAAACCGTGCCGCACAGCCCTAACATCTACCAATCGTCTTTCTGAATCAAGGCTGTTTCATTAAAACAGATGCATAAATTCAACAAATTGTATTAATAATGGCTTGGTTTATTTTACATGCAAATTATTCCTACATCCAAAATAAATAACGTCTCAAAATTATATTTGTATTCAATTACTACGTGCAAATAGATTAATAAACATGACGTTTAACTATCGTCAAATAAATTCCCCAATTAGTTATAAAATTAATTTACTTACAAGTTTTGTCTTTCCTATCGTCACAAACTAATTTTAGAATTACACATCGTTGCCTTATTAATTCATTTCAATTTATTTTTACGAAATAGACTTGTGGTATAATTTTATTTTATTTATTTTATGTAAAACATTAAACACGAAAGTATTAATTATTTGTTAACAAATACTGGGCACTACTATTTTCCTGACGATTATTTTATCAGTTAAATGATTAACATTTTATTTGGAATTAATTATAATTTAATTTAACTCATGATTTTATTTTCACTACGCAGACTGACAGGGATTCACCATATAAATTAAAATTTCTTATTACCAACTGTTGCCCCGCCACCACGATTGATATAGATCTATGTTACGAAATATGCCGTATTTTTAGAGTTTTCTGATGAGAATCAATCTGTTATCGTCGAAAGACAAACGTTGTTGCTTATATTCGTATTCGTACTCAACTCGAACAGTTGATTATATTAATTTGTTATATTCGTACTCAGATTGTAATGGCTCCTCAGACAAGGGGAACTAGAACCTTTTTGACACCTTCGATGTACAAGCACGTTAGATTTTTTTTATTTTAGAAAATTTAGTTCTCTATCTATGCAGTTTCTCGATTTCCACATTAATACTTATTTAAAAGTTCACAATTTATTTTTAGATGTTTTAAAATTAATGCATTTTTCTAAAATTATTCTTTTACATTACAATCAACTTGTACCAACAAAAATCACTTAGTATCTAGATAAAATAAATATAAATTAGTTCTAATCTTTGATAAAGGAAAAAAGAAAATATGTTGGGCGGCTCCTAGTTATGTTATGT
>WYDF02011881.1:0-27006 GCA_009867245.2 Adranes taylori
ATACATCGGGCACGTTATGAGGGGGGAGCGGTACGAGTTCCTCCGACTCCTCATCGAGGGAAAGATCGAGGGCAAACAATATGTGGGCATGCGGCAGAACTCATGGCTAAAGGATCTGCTTCGATGGTTCGGACGGACATCTATAGAGATTTTCAGAGTTGCGGCTTCACGCACCATTATAGCCAGTTGGATCGCCAACCTTCGTAGGGAGACGGCGTCCTAAGAAGAAGATGAAAAAGAAGCAAAAGCGCCGAAGCCATCTAACAACAACTAAAAAATGAAAACAGAAGACAACATAAAAGAAAATACAACTAAACAGAAAGAAAATAAAAGAAACATAAAAGAAAATAATACACTCACAAAACTGGAATAGAAAATAAACGAACAACAAACCCACAGTAGTTCAAGAATAAAAACCACAGGGCTTGTAATACCAGAAACATTTATATATAAAAATAACTACGACAAGATGAATAATCATCTTAACAAACTCATAGACAAAAGCAAAGACATTGTAAAAATGACAGAAACCACAAGGAAACAAATTACAACCACAAAACTAAGACAGATGAACCGAACTATACGGACAACCAAAATTACAAAAAGCAGACCAACCCATACTATCAATAACAAGAATAGAAAAACTAGGAAAATTTATAAATCAATTCTTAAAAGAAAAAATACCGTACAAACCAAAATATGGAATAAAAATACACAAGAACTAATAACTGATATAGAAAAACCAAAAATAACACCCGGCACACTGATATTATCCTTCGACGTGCCCAACTTATATAACAATGTACCAGTCGAGCAAACACTACAAAATACAAAAAATGTTATAGCAAAGAACATTGAAGACAAAACGGACCAAGACAATATAATAAAACTACTAAGCCTATGATATAAAATCAACGACTAATGGGCTTAGCAATATCAAGAACACTAGCCATTATATACCTAGATACAATAGAAGAACCAATAGAAGAAACAATACACAAGAAGAAACTATAGAAGAAACAACTGAAGAAACAATAGAAGAAAGTATTGTTCATTTATAGATACAATATAAGAAACAATACACAACATGACACTGGCATAGTCATAATACTTTGGAAAAGATACAAGGACGATATAATATGCCTATCGAACGGAACAGAACAAAAACTAAAAACACTTCACAAACAGATCAAAAACATACACAAAAAAATTAAATTTACAATCGAATTACCCACAAACAAACGAAACTGTAAACGTTTTAGACGGCACAATAAATATCAATAATCATAATGCAATAGAATATGCCATTTACAGAAAAAACAGCTCCTGCAATAATATAATGCCACAAGATTCAAACCACCCATGCCAACAGGTAATGGCACCACTTAGAACTTACATAAATCAAGCAAGAAACATACCATTAAACACGAAGAATTGAGAAATTGAAGAGAACCAAATAGGAACCATAGCCAAAGCCATCGGATATAACAATAAAACAATAAACAAAAATAACACCAAAACACAAGAAAAGGAAAAACAAAATATAAACACCACGTACAGAAAATTCACATAACAAGACCCGGTAAACCACAAAGTACAAAAACTATTTAACAAATACGGAATTACACGCGTATACGAAACAAAAACCAAAATACGAACATACTTAAGCAACGCAAAAGGTTCAACAAACCAATACGAAAAAAGTGGAATTTACGTTATAGAATCTAATGACTGCAACGCAAAGTATAAAGGTGAAACACGACGAGCAATAAAGACTACATTCAGAGAACATATAAATAAAAAACGGCATCAAACGTACAACTACATCTTTTCGAACAGAACCACAAATATATAATGGATAAATTAAAACTACTACACGAAGCAAAGAAAGGACACAAACTCATAGAAGCTCTTGAAATAAACATAGTAAAAAATGACAAAACAAAAATATCCATAAACGACCAAACCCGACTACCTTATTCACCAATATTTAAATACCTAAAAAATACCTAACGCTGCAAACGAAAAGAACTAATTACAGCAACACATACGACAACTACATAAACTAAACTGACCACGAATAATAACAAAACATACAATGTGCAAAAAATATGCAGTATTTCATTACTCAATTCGAATGAAGCGTAATTATTTGTGGGAGAGAATTATTTAGGTTGGAATATCATTGAGTTTGGTGAGAATTATAAGGTACATGTATGAAGGTACGAAAGTGAGGGCTAGAGTGAATGGGGCGGTCTCGGATTGGTTTGAGGTGAGGAGAGGTGTAAGACAGGGGTGCCCCTTGAGTGTTTGTCTATTTAATATATATGTCAGATTTGGAGGATGTGTTAAGAAGGGGGCAAGCAGGGGGTATTATGATTGGTAAATGTAAAGTATGGTCAATTTCGTATGCGGATGATATAGTGTCCATGACTAGTAGCAGGAAGGATATGAATGATACGATAGAAATGTAAGGCGATATATGGAAAGAAGGGGGTTGGAATTGAATGGTGATAAGACTAAAGTGATGGTTTGTAAAGGGGGTGGTAGAGAATCTAAGAGGGATGTGTTTAGTATGGGAGGGAGAAGAATAGAAGTGGTGAAAAGTTACAAGTATCAAAATGAGAATGGTTATTATCGAAGCGTGTGTAAAGAATGTGTGGATGTATAGGGCTGAAGTGTGGGCGGTGTTGAAAGGGACATAATAGAAAGTGTGCAAGCTGTGTGTTTAAAGAGGATGTTTGGGGTTAGAGGATGTTAGGGCGACACCTTATGATATAGTGCTGCTGGATGGTGAGGTACGAAAGAAAAGTGTGGATGGAAGAATAGTGGAGATTGATAAAGGAAGTATATGTAAAAGGAATGAATGAGAAGGGTATGAGTGGAAGGGAGAATAAATCGATGGAAATGAGAAGGACAGTGTATGAAAGAATAGGATAATCAATGAGGAGATTGGGAGAGAAAGTTGTGGAAGGATTAGGGTTGGTGGATGAGGTAATTGAAAGAATGATGGATGTGGAGAAGCAGGAGAGGTATGTACGTATTAGAGTGAGCAAGTTTAATAGAAAGTATGAATGGATAATGGGGGAAGAAGGGGTAGCTAAATATTTAGAGTCTTGATTAAGCATGAAAGAGAAGAGGATGATTGTGAGGTTTAGGTGTGGAAGTGAAGAGCGAGGTAATAGATACTGGATGAATGAAAGATGGAGAATATGCAGAGTATATGGGAGAGGTGAGGAAACGTGGATGCACTGAATGGGAGATTGTGTGAGGATGCAATGGAATGAAGAAGAGAGAATGTATGGAGAGAATTGGAGGATATGCTTTGGAAAAGAGGGGTGGGGATGGGTAATAATGAAAAGAGTGATGAGTGCAGTAAGGGATAGGAAATGAACATAGGGATAGTAGGTAGGTTAAACTAAGAGTGAATTAGGCTATGGGTTTTATTTTATTTGTTGCTAGGGGTTTTGTTTGTTTTGTTAAAGGATATTTTAATTGTTTATGTACTTCTGCTTGTGATGATTTTATAATCTTGTATATATTGTATATTGTTACCTGTATTGTATGTAAATCTGTAAGTGTATGCCAATAAAGATATCTATCTATCAATCTAACTATCTATCTATATATCTATCATAACTCAATTACAGTAAGTACAATAATAATTACATAATAAATCAAACAAAATATGGACCAACAAAACCAAACACAACACCGACAAAAACTTACAAATTAAGCAATAGATTATAAATTTAAACATAACCTAACAAATATTGATATGTCATAATTTTACTTTAATTTTTTTAGTATGTTAATAGTGTGTAAAGCTTACAGTTTCACCTGACGATGGCCAAAAATCGAAACCGGTAGTGAATAACTAAATGTAAAAACAAGGAAGTACTTTTTATTACAAAATTAAACAGAAAACCTTGTTATCGATCAAGAATAATCATTGTTACGATTGTCGACTTTCGCCAGCTTGTGGGTATAATACCTGACTCATAGATCCCATTAAGTAAACTTATTATAGATGTTGTCGATCGCTCTATATTGGTGAAACAATTCATATATCTGCATCTAGTCCCCTTATATTGTCTCAACTCTCTGAATCCTATTGTATTTGTCTATATCGTATTTTGTAGCTTCATAGGATCTAAGATGTTGTCTCCTTTAGAGTTACTCTTGTCTGAGTTCCTTTACCTTAAATTCCTTTAATGACTTTGGAACTAGAACTACAATTCTTCTCTATTATTTCGAAAAGTAAACGGAATCTCACTCTTGTATTTATCCAATTTTACCGAAGTATTCTAAGTCCTCACATATAAAACTTTGTTTCTATATCTTTTATTGGTAGTAATGCTTAACTTTAACTCCATTAATCTTTACCGTGCTATATGCACCAGCGTGCTGGCAGCGTTTTGGAAGTTTAAAAAGGCTTTTGCAATCATTAAACAAAATTTATAAAGCAAATCTACGTCTACTCCGTCTACTTGGTGCGCCCAAACGAATTTGTCCGATTATAGCTCTTTCCTTTGTTCAGGCCCGTCATTAGCATCCTGATATCACTCTTTTTCTACATCTTTTGTATTTCTTGGAGTTTTGCGTAAATACTGCTATGATTTCTTAGTCACACTCATGAGGGTATATTGTATAATGCTTCATCTATGATTTGTCGCCTGTAACTGTGTCGGAATTTTTTACTTGGCATCAGAAAACCGAGTAATATTCTGTAATTCTGAGGCAGCTGGATTTTAGATTTTTCTGTAGTATTCCATCCGGATACCGGTTATATACCAATTTTGATCATTCCATGTCTTAAATCCTTATCAAATCCAAACAATTTTTTGCATCTCTGCTCCATTGAAGGACGTCCATACACCGGGGCGTTGTATTCCTTAGCCATCTTAATGGTTAGCCTAGTGATATTTTTCAGATTTTTAATGAAGTATTCATAGCGTAAACTATTACAAATGCAAAGGGATGCCCTTTCTATCAGATCTTCCACCCGAAGCTTTATGCCAATAATTAATCGCTATAAAAGCTGATTAAGTCCTGAAAATATCCCATGTGTCATCCTGTTACAATAAACACTTTTCACAAATAATTTGGCATTTGTTGAAACAATATTTAATGGCTTTTATTCCAGAGCTGGTAGTTTTCTTGATTTTAGCAAAATGTTGTAAGGTAATTGTCATAAATGAATGGTCCAGATTTTTCCGTAGCATCAAATCATAATAAATTACTCGAATTACATGCTCAAATAACAGTTTATTTTTATTTGGTATAATTTGCAAAAGTAATAAAGCTTTGGAGCCTTCTGCTATATAAGGTGTATTAATAAACATTAGTTTTACCTATAAAAATTGATGTTCCAATTAGAGATAATCATTACATTTTAATATAATTAATAAAAGTCATATTCACTTAGACAGGAATAGGAATTATATAAGAAAGCACATAATGTTGGAAGTCCAAAAAAAAAATATTACAAGTCTATGTTTGAATTTCTTTTCGTAACATTTCTTCCAACTTTTCTTCTCACTAACTTAATAAGCACTGCGCATCTATTTAATACGTTTAACTTCTTTTCCAACTTCCACTTCAAACTGTCCGTTAAACTTTTTGTTTGAAAATGGCTTAATATTAAAAAAAAAAAGAACGCCTCCGTTTTTAACGAGTACACAGCGTTAATTTATTTATTTGTTACATACGAGAGGTAATCGTTAAATATTTTATACCTTATTTTATATTACTAACGTTTGAATTGATTGTTTAAGTTATGTAATAACGTAGAAGTTATGTTCTCATTAAAACGATTAAGGATTATCTCTGGTTTATTATAAACTCAAATTACTTCTCGCACCAGTTTAATTACTAATATACTGAGTTTAATAGTCAAACTGTTTAATTAAGCATGAATATAACTATATTATATCTGAAATATGAGGAGATTAATATTTACATGCAATTTGCTATTATAAATAACAATTTTATTACTATAAGGGCTTGTACTTTTGGCTGGTTTTCTATACAATTCTTATCTACAAAATTTGATTTACTGGTTAGCTGCAAAATAATTTGCGAGGCCCAGACTAGTCTTACCAGCTTTCAAGAAATGAAGATATTCAAATAAATTTATTTTACAGCTTTATTGGTCAGATTTTATTACATTAATAAAAATGTTTAAACAATTTACTTCATTACGCAGAATAAAGTACGGCAGACTATATTTTCAACTAGAAATTAAAATTACAACTGTTTAGCGAATTCTGTTAATATTGATGAAAACTATTTTAAAATTTATATGAACTTTACTTAAAATATATTAAATATTTATGGGTTCCAACTACTGGTGCCCGTAGTGGTAGGACATAAAAACTTAGCTGCTGATACATCATAATTAATTATTATTTTAACGATTGTACATTTCAAGAAAGTTGTGCACTACAATATCAGCTATTCCACATGTTTCGAATTTTCCAATACATTTCTCCGAAGAAAATCGAAGTTTTCCGAAAAAGCTTCCTCAGGTCAAGATGTAGTACATAGAATATTCTGATAAAAATAAACTGCACTAAGCATTATAATGAATATTGAGTAGTATTAAGCCTAATGCGATAAAGATGTATCTCTAAAGATATCTGTGTATATAATATCGCTAAATGCTTTAAAAAAAAGATTTGGCTGTACAAAATAACCGCTCGGAAATTAACGGCAAAAATGTTAATAATACAAGTGTATAAAGACATGTGACAAAATTTGATTGCTTCCTTAAATTGAAAACAGCTAAAACTGGAAAGTTTGTTGCAAAATACAAAGCTTTACGAACAATATGTTTTAGTGATAGGAAGAATAGGATGTCGATGCTTATTTATTAAAAATGTTTCACTTACTCACCTTCTTACTATCCTGGCGCTACATTCTATGTGGGACCCTGGCCTCTCCTACAGCAGCCGTCCATTCTTCCTTACTTGCAGCGCATCTCTAGCATCTCCTCCAGGCCCGGATCCCAAGCGTCTGCACATCCTCTCTGATCTCATCAATTCACCTCTGGCTTCTTTCTGTCCTCCGCTTGTTGGTCGAGGGTCTTCTTGGGGTTTCTACCTCCCTCCATTCTTATAACATACGCCAGGTACCACAGCCATTTCATCTCAGCAATCAGGTCAATATCACCGTAGGGCTGATATACTTCTTGGTTGATTCGAATGCGCCACTCGAATTTTACGCAGCACATTTCTATCCCACACCCGGAGCAGATTCTTGTCACATTCAGTGAGCGTCCAAGTTTCATATCCATAGAGCACCACTGATCGAATTATGGTGCGGTATACGATAAGCTTGAGCTTTTTAGAGAGGGTTGAAAATTTCAGTAGCTTATTAAAAACATAGAAGCATCTGTTCCCTCCAGCAATTCGCGCTTTTATCTCTGCACTGGCCTCATTGTGTTCTCAGTCACCAGCGCCCTTAGGTACTTGAACTCTCAAACTCTTTCGTACCTTCCTTCTGCGCATTGACCGCAAGTGACTCACCGCGCAGAACCTTTTCGTTTCTCTCGTTCCGGTCATGTATTTCGTGTTTTCGTTATTAATTCTTTACCCTAAACGCCTTCCACCTTCACTCATATGTTGCAGCGCCTCTGTCAATGGTCTAGAGTTTCTACCAAGAAGGAAAATATCATCTACAAAGGCCATGTACTGAAGGGATTTGGTGTAGGTAGTTCCTCGTGGGTTGAGCGGGATCCTCCGCATGACATGCTCCAGGCAGAGATTGAAGGGGATTGTAGAAAGTGCATCTTCTTGTCGCAGCCCTCTTCGCACCTTAAATTCCCTTGTTAACTGCCCCTGGATTTTGACTCTGGCCCTAGTACAACGTAATGTTATAAACAACACCAGACTAATGAGCTTCTTCGGCAGCCTCATTTCTTCCAATATTACTTGCAGCTTGGATCTCCTGAGACTATCCTCTTTGTACTCAATCCTCTTAGTAGACATATCATCGCTGTGTTCCAATCTTCTGGAATGTCATCGTTTTCCTATACTGAACGAATGAGAGTGCACATACTGTCGCTCATCTCCTCCCCACCATACTTGACGATCTCAGCTGAGGTGCTATCCACTCCTGGTGCGCGGGTGTTGTGCATAAAGAAGATCGCCTCTTCCACCTCTTTTCTAGTCACTTCTGGGACAACCCCCTCTTCGCCAGCGTTGTCCATCTCTGAACATCCCCCATCTGGTCTGGTGGTTTAGGGGTTCCCTCCTCCGTAGCATTCAGAAGGCTTCTTCGATAACTTTGCCTGACTCTTCCTCACTTTTAAGATTCTCTGTCTGTCCTTAATTAGTACCAGGTAGTGATCGAAGTCAACATCTGCTCCTCTCCTAGACTTGACATGGCATCCGCGGCATGCCTGCTGTCAATAAGTATATGGTCCATTTGGTTCTCAGTTGTTCCAGCAGTTGATTTCCAGGTAACCTTGTGTATGTTTCTCCGAGGGAAGCACGTACTGCTAACTGTTATCTCGTGACCAATTGCAAAATCTAGTCTGAGGTCATTGTCATTGCTTTCCTAGTAACCGCTATTATGTCCGATCGCTGGTCTAAATTCTATCTCCCTCCCTACCTTAGCATTCATGTCGCCAAGAACAATCTTAACATCATGTCGTGGAGCAGACTCATATTCCTTCTCGAGTACGGCATAAAATACATGCTTCGTGTCTTCCTCCAAGTTCTCCGTTGGCGCATGGGAGGAGAATATTGACCCATAGAACAGGGCAAATTTTAGACGAAGAAAACATAGCCGTTCGCTGATCGGTTTAAATCCCAGCACTGCTTGCTTCATGCTGCTTGTCACCATGAATCCTGTTCCCAGCTGATTTCTATTTCCGCCACTATAGAATGTAGTATAGTCCTTCGATTCCATTACGTCAGTGCCTTTCCAACGTATTTCCTGTAGTGCAACGACTGATACCTTGTACCTTTTTAATGCTCTCTTCCAGATTCCTAAATGCTCCCTCTCAGTGCAGGCTCAGTACATTCCAGGTTCCAAAGATTACATCTCGGTTTCCTTTTCCGCGCTTGGTCGTCATCAGGTCTTCCGTCCGGCTATTTCTGTAGTGTTGTCTCGTAATTTCTTATTTTTCCGTGGCCAGGATGGTAGCCCTGCGCACAACCCCAACCTGGAGGACTAAGGAGCTCTCGATTAGTGGTTATGTAAGTAGATTAGCCTACCAACTTAAGCTTTTCCCAACATTTGCCAGACACACACGTATTCGGCTCAGTGCCTCCGTATGGGACTGATGAACCAGCTAATCACCCTCACCACTTGTCCCGGCTTGGGACTGGGACAGACTTGAACTGGATTGATCCCCCTCTGGTCGGTTTTAAAATGTTTGGAGTGTATAATTGTGGAAATTTTAAGAAACTAAAAACCAGCTAACCTTTTCCGCCATTGGAGCATCTTAAGTAGAATCTTAAATAAAGATATTATAAATTCCCAGAGGCAGATAATTAACAATGTCCAGGAGAAAGAAAATTTTTTAGTATTTTGAAATGTCCTCTTTTCGTCCTTATAATTCCAAATCCACATAAACCATTTTTCGACGTTGAAGACCCTAAGCATATTTTCCTAAAGACACTAATACCTATGTTAGAACATATTTGGGGTGTAACTAAATGTATGGATTTCCTATTCAAGACAATAAGTTCAAGGCGCTAAGTTCTAGCAAAATGTTTCAACAATATCCTAGCGGGTCGGATATTCTTGCGTTATCTGTGACTTGGCGGCAGCCTTTGAACTGGGGAAACTTTAGTTTTTATAGATGGTTAACAGGATACGAAAGTCAACACCAAACAGAAACATACCGGTCAGCGCTTTCTTAATACTAAAAGAGGGTTCGACTATGGTTCGGAGCAAAGCCGTTCTCTTATCTATATTGTTTCTACGCTGTGCTCCTGTGGTGCCTCTTTGGACATTCAAAGAGGAAAACAAAGGAGGAATTTTAAAACGTCAATAACTGAAGAGAAAAGTAAAATATCTCGGAATAGCAATCGATTCCAAACTCACATGTAAGTCGATAAAATCAATGACATATCGGTCACAACTATTAAAACTTATAAGATCCAGATCAAGACAAGGAAAGAATCGTCCTATATAGAGAGAATTACATGACAAACGAAGGGCTATGGAATATACGAGTTGATCCTTATCCCTGCCCTATTTCCAATAAAACAACTTATGCAAGAAATCTCCCATAACATTAAAACATTTATCCCAGCGATGCTACAGCATTTCGATAGCCTCCTGGAAAAAAGATTGTCCAACCTCTACAAACTACTGTTCTACAATAGACATGACTTCCTGCTTGCTTGAAAATTTCTTTCCACGCACATGCTCTTTTAATTTTAGGACCAGTCTGTTCTGAGTCTGTTCTCCACCAGTTCTAAGTCTACTTGATCAATGGGGGCGTTCGCTACACAAGAGGTGTGACTGGCAGCATTGTCCTGACGGATCAGCATACCTTTGCTCTAGTCTCTCGCAATTTGGCAATCAGTTGTGTAATAGTTGCCAGTAATCGTTTCTCCCGCTTGCAGGTAATCGCTAAAAATTACCCCTTAAGCATTCCAAAAAGCAGGCAGCATAACCTTGCCGGACTAGAAACCAACAAACATTTTGCACTAGTATCTTAAGTATCTTAACTGGTATCCCAAATAACGATCTTATAAATCCCAAGAGGCAGATAATTAACTAAGTCCAGGAGAATGAAAACAAATTCACATTTCTTTGCTAATGTGCTTTTTTCGTTCTTATAATTCTCACAATCTACATAATACCCTTTTCAACGTCAAAGACTCCCTAAAGACACTAATACCTGTGTATGGAAATATCTGGGGTGTAATGGAATGTATAGGTTTCCTATTCAAGGCGATATTCCATTCCTCAACTTCTAACAAAAATACTCGCTAGATCCTAGTGAGATGGTGCAACAATATCCTAGCGGGTAGGATATTTATTGCATTATCCTTGATTTGGCGGCAGCCTCTGAACTGTGGAAACGTAAGTTGTTATATATGGTTAATAGGATAGAAAATTGAATACGAAACAGAAACATTGTGGTCATTCCCTAAAATAATGAAAGAGGGTTCGATAATATTTTATTTAAATCATGTGGTTCGGAGCAAAGCGGTGCTCTTATCTGCCTTGTTCAGATGGATCAAATGGATGCGTGAAAACTTACTAATACATGTAAACATGGGTGGATGGAATTCTACTCTCTTTGGACATTCCTTTCGTCAGTTTATTTCAAATGGAAATACCTAACGCAAAGAACACGTAACTTAGTTGGAAAAGTGCAAAACAAACGAGAAGTTTTAAAACTTCAAACGGCAAGTCTATAACTAAAGAGAAAAGTAAAATATCTCGGAATAACAATCAATTCCAAACTCACATGTAAATCGATTAAATCAATGACATATCGGTCATAACTTTCTAAACTTATAAGATCCAGATCAGGACAAGAAAGGAATCGTCCTCTACACAGCGAATTACATACCTTGGCAAAAGAAGGCCTGCGGAATATACGAGAGCAGTTCCCTATCCCTAACCCATTTCCAATAAAACAACTTATGCAAGAAATATTTTATTTTTCATAATAATCTCCCATAACATAAATAAATTTATCCCAACGATGCTCCAGCATTTCGATAGTCTCCTGGAAAAAAGATTGTCCAACCTCTGCAAACCACTCTTCTACAATAGACATGACTTCTTGCTTGCTTGAAATTTTCTTTCCACGCAAATGCTCTTTTAATTTTGGGAACAGTCTGTAGTCGCTGGGTGAATAGGGTAAATGCTATACAAGTTCGAAGCCTGCTTGGTGAATGGAGGCGTTTACAGCACACGATGTGTGGATGGCAGCATTTGTCTTGATGGAACAGCACATCTTTGCTCTAGTCCTTTTGAAATCAGTGGTGTATAATAATTGTCAGTAATCGTCTCCCCCGCTTGGAGATAATCGGTAAGAATTACTCCTTAAGATTTCCAAGAAATAGACAGCATAACCTTCCCAGCTGATGGTACCACAATGAATTTGCGTGGTAGAGAGGAATCGCTATTCTTTGGGTTTTGGTCTCGGGATCATAATGATGAACCCAGGTTTCATTCATGGTAACATAACGATCAAGGAAGTCCTTCTTATTTGTTTAGTATATGTTCAAAAGACGCTTGTAAATCAAAACTCGGTTCATCTTGTGATCATTGACCAACATTCACAGGACTCATCTTGAGCTTACCTTTTTCATATCCAATTCTTTAGTGAGTAGGTGTTGAACGATATGATACAACAAACCGGTATCCTCAACAATTTGTGTAATGTGTAATGCGTATTCGTCAATCTTGAAGCACCATGTCATGAACTTTTAACTGTTTTTGTCGGTAATTACCGTCTAGCATTCTGATTTTCACAAAAAGTTCTTCCACACTTGAACTCGCGGCACAAGCGTTTTACTATGTCATAAGGCACAGTAGACTCTGCTATAGTTGCTACAATGTCCTGGTGAATTTGAGTCGGTGTTATGTCTTTTTTCTGCAAATATTTTATCACCGCTCTCTGTTCAAATGTCTCTATTTCCTTAAGTATCATGTTACACTGATACAAATTAAACCGCACTACAAAACGCTTTGAGATACAAACAATATGATACAAACATAACCTATACATGTCAATCGTGGAGTATAGGGGTGGAATGTAGGGATCACCTCTCGTATTATATGTGAGTGTGATCCATTGGCATCTAGATGGAAATACTTATTCGCAACAAGGAAAGTGAACTAGGTAGTGCTAGAAAAACAGTCTCACCAAGAAATATTGAAACTGGTACAAGACACTGACAACTTGGAATGGTGAGACTGAAGAATCAGGGAAAAAATAAGTCCGTATGTTGCAGTGCTGTTGGGGTGGTAATATCGCAGACATCCTTTAGTTATAATAATAATAATGGACACTCAGAATATAAGTGTATCAAAACAGTAATGAATTATACTAATTACAGTTATATGTACGTCATTTTACACAAATCGATAAATAACTGTAAGTCAGGCGATCAGATTTTTAGAAAGAATTGTTGATCTTTACTTTTGAATAATAGCTGATCCCGGTTGGTAGTAAAATCAGTGTGTGTTAAAGTGCTATTTGATCAACATAGAATTAAAAATTAAGCGAAATTATTCCTGTTGAAACTATTAATTATTTCAAAAACAGTTTAGAAAGTATAGAAAGTATAGAAAGTAATAAACGTATACAATAAACGTAACGAGAGAATACTTTTAGCAAAACCCATTTAATCTTTAATGCATTTTGTAACGATAACATCAAGGCTGATAGAGATTGAGAATATAATTAAATTACAATAAAAATTAAAGATGAAATTCTTATTTTATCTTCTTTGTTATATCAAATATTTGCGCGAACGAGAACAACTTGATTCCCCAACGATAAATAATGTAATCCAATAGAGTGTGTGTTATAAGCGCTGGTTTTGAACCTATTAAATTTGGATTACTTTTATAACAGAACATTACGCTAGCTGTCCAAAAATGTTAACATTTAGTAAATTTATAATTATATAAAATTTAATTATTTTTAAAAATGCAACAAATCACCAGTAAATCAGAATTTGTAATTAATTAAACTAACATACACATGTTTTTAACACTAAAAAAAAAGGAATCGTCTATTTTGTATTTTAATATCAATTCAAATACGTTTTGTTTTAAGTTAACTAGACTTGATAGAATTTTCAGATTTTAAGTATTAATAAAAATTCAAAATGAATAAAATCTTATATAATTATAGCTTTGAAAAAATGGCTTGCTCAACAGATTGACATAAAAATAAGCAAATGTAAGGCACCATTTTATGAGATTCGTACATGAATTTAAGAACAATTTTTTAATAATCTACATGAAAAGTTTTTTATATATTTATTCAACGTTGGAATTTTAGCTAATTAATATTGCTTTAGATACTTTTCATAAATTTTCTTATAATAATTGCCTTCGTTTGCTTTTAACCAAACATAAATCTTTTTTATTAACTGGGAAATAGTAACGTTATTTATTTATTTCAAACGCTATGGTAACATTATTACATGAATCTATTAGACAATATAAAAGAAACAAAATAACTCAAAGCAATAACAGATGCAAGCGGTGTGGAGTAAGTGTTTAATTAAGAAAACAACGGTGCTCCTACTCCAAAATAGTTTTTATTGTAAAAACAAAAATAAAATATGTGACGCGTTTCGACACAACGACTGTATCATTATCAGGCTAAAAGCAAATTAAAACAGAGGAAATACGTATGTTACATTATTAAGTATAATCAAACATTCGGTCACAAACATGAACTTTCACAGAAAATTTAAAAGTAATTAATAATAAAGCAATCAAAATGTCAATGTGATCCAATTAAAGTTGATAAGGTTAGAGTAAAAAATCTTTTTATGAAACCACATTGATGATGTTAAAATCCACCAAAAATTATAGATTAAAACTGGAAACAGAAATTATTTCGTAATCAAAGTTTTTGTTATATTAATTATATGACAAGAATTTAAACGATTTGAAACATGGTTTAAAGATTACAATTCTTACCTTATCATAAATTCCAAAATAATTGAGTTCGTAAAACATATTAGAATTTACATGTTATTAAAAATATGAACAAAATTCAAAATAAAACTTATAAAATCATTTTTGACATTATTTCACACTTAGCTTAATCGTGAACAACGTTGAAGCATGTAATGGATGCTTTACCAGATATTAAACTTTAATTAACAAACCGATCCTTTTTTTGTTTCACATAGGAAGTGGAGAAACCTTCAAAAGGCGAAGGATCCCCGTGCATCCAACAGTGTGGGATTTCTACCCTAAAACTCCACTACCTGTTGGGATTGTATATTGTTGAGATATTGGAGAGTTTGTTTGAAGGAGGCTTTAGGATTTATCATCCTCTTCAGCCTGGAACTGGTAATTAATGGAATCCTTTTAGAATTATGGTAAGCTGATAGCTTGCAGATAAGATATATGCTATAGCATTCGCTTTACAGCCAAGAGAACCTGCAATATCTTGACCATAGAATGGTCAATTGATGAAGGAGTTTGGTTTAGTGGGGTTAGCTGATTTGCTGATTGTCTTGTATATTTAATTGTTCTTGCTTGGCTGCGCAAGTGGGTGTTAGTTGACCTGAAATAGAAAATCAGGATGAGAGTGATTCTTTTTATGTCTTTTTTTTCTATTTTTATAATATAGGCGTAGAGATCATCTTAGGGACAGTGGTATTAATTCAAGGATGTCTTAGAGATCCTCAGGAGGTTCTTGGTTAATGCATGGTTCGGATAATTCGAGCTGGCGGATGTAGGAAGGGTCTGCGAGGCAGTTTGCTAAGGTGGTGACTGGCTTTCCAATCAGAACGAATATTTTGGTAGGCTATTTGGGTATTAGGTTTGCATCACGTCGGATATTTGGATATTTAGAGTTGGATATTTAGACTCTATGGATTTTGGACAATCTGTGGTAGGCTCAGCAGAGCAATGTTCATATAATAGCACACTCGGAAATTGGAAGTGTAACCTGTGAATTTTTCGAAGTATTCTTCGTTCACAGGTAGTACGTTTGTGCGCTTGCGCATTACAAAGTGTAGAATATAGAAGAGCTCTATATTTTATCTAATATAGGTTTTGTAAATGTGATGCAGAGTGTTTTCGTGTGACAGCCTCTAAAGCGTCCTCTGAGTGTAGAGATCAGGTTCACGCGTTTGCGTACCCTAGAAAGGGTTTAGTTTAGGTCAGAACTGCAATTAAAAGTTTTATTAAACCAGACACCTAGATAGCAGATTTCGTCTTTTAACGAAATGGGTTCGTTCCAGAGTCGGAGTTCGATGTGGGCGCAGTTTTGATGTTTCTTTTTGACATGGTTGGGATGCTGAATGAAGATGGCTTGAGTTTTACTGGGATTAGGGATGATGCGCCACTTTTGCGCCCATTTTGAAAAATTGTCTAAAGATAACTACAGATCACGGTTTGCAATTTCCGCTTTTAGGGAGCATGCCCAGTAAGCTATATCATCAGCATACAAAGCACTATGGGTATATGGACTGGTTGGGAGTTGGAGATCATAGCAGTACATGGTGTACAAATGTAGATTCTTTCAAAAAAATTCTTCAAAATCTTGAGAAATGGTTTCTGTGGGCGAGTTATAAAAAGAGAAGAAAGTGACTGTAACCAACCGAACTTGCTTGCTTGCTATATACTTGTTTATAGTCGGCCTATTTCTGCTTATTTTGGCTTATCACCGTCTATGTGTTTTAACGTCGAATCTCTGCCATCGACGCTGATACGTAGGGTATCAGATAATTTCGTCTTTACCTACCTTTTCTGGATTAACTCGTGTCAAACAGTAAACTAGACATATACATTGTATGATCCGTTTATATCTAGTTTACTGTTTGACTGGTTGCTAGCCATTACATGTTTCATAGTTGTTCACTATGAAGCAACGTGTGCGATTTAAAAGCAAAATTTTTGAAATAATCTCAAATTATGTTTCAATTTTTCATATTTTTAGTAACATGTGAATTGTAACTTGATTTACTAACTGAATTATTTTCGAATTATGTTAAGGTAAAGATTATGATCTTTAAACCATGTTTTAATGGTTCCAAATCGTTAAAATTCTTTTTCTTGCCGTATAATTAATGTAACAAAAATGTTTGATCACGACAAAATCTCTTTTTCCAGTTTAAATTTATAATTTTTGACTTATTTTAACATCATCAATATTATCACACCTCGTAAAATATGGTAGTGACTGGGGATTAAACTCGATGTTAGTAAAGAGATAAACATTTAAATAGAATGACGTACTCGGCAAAAAATAAATAAAAGATTATTTTAAAGTAGTTAGATTTAATTAAACATTTAATTTGGTTGACAAAACATAGTTTTACTTATTTCATTGAAGGGTGATACATGAAGCGACATAACTTACTTTATTAAACCTTCCATATTTAAAAAGTAATAAATAAATTTAAATGGAGTTACATTTAAGTTACAACATACTAATAGATGCCTTTAATTTGTTTAAATTTATTCATGTTTAATAATTGACCCTTGCACTTTTATTTAGTTACAATAATTAATAAACATAGGCCTTACATTCTTGTGTCGATACCAGATGCCATGATAAACGGGAGAGTCAGGTCGCGAGCTGAACTGTTTACCTAAACTTCTTTTACTTTAAAGAGATCTTTTACTTAAAATTGAGCCAGTTTTCAGTTAAACTGCCTCTTATACCGCTCTCTCGATAAAATGTTTTTCAACTACATTCCATTAGCAAAACTGTAACCTCGTCCTCGACTTGGCTCAACCTTCCCAATGGCATGCATGCAGTTTCCGTTTCGTCTAGTTTAATATTTTTCTCCTATATAAATTGAGATTTTAAAGTAGCAATATCTATTTGAGGTTGCCACCAATATTTATAATTTACTTCCTTTTTATATTCTAATAATAATTGCGGTTTCCAACTGACTGTGCTTATATAATTAATCTTTTATATTTTCGCTACGCGGCAATATGGTTTCATAAAAAGATTTTTTACTATAACCTTATCAACTTTTAAAGTTTAAAGTTGCATGTAGCAGAATTATGGTTTTCTAGATCACATTTTCATAGCTTTATACGTTTAAATATTCTGTGAGACTTCATGTTCGTGAACGAATGTTAAATTATACTTAATACTTTTGTATACTGTTTGAATATTCTTTTAGTCTGATGACACAATTGTAGTGCCGAAACGCGTCACATATTTTATTCTTCTATTTTAAATAAAACAATATTTTGGAGTAGGAACACGGTTGTTTTCCTAATTTAACAAAATAACTGTCAGAAAATTGTAAATATTACTTATGCACAAACGATTCCAACTGATATACAGCGTGTTTAATCGATTGTTCGATATTTTGTATACAATGAAACAATATTGAGGAGAACTATTATATTTGAAAGGTTTTTATATTGGCTAAAACGCATTTGTTTCAAACTTCATCGCCGGCGTCGCAACTTTACACCTACTTGTCGGCTTATTCCCACATAAATATTCCCACATAAAAATCTCCATGTAAAACGAATTTAACGCCATAACTGGCTCCAATTTCGAATAAACGTGAAAAGAAACGCCGTTCCATACCCAAATCCGGAGACCCTGATGGCCAATCCAATGTCACAATGTCGTTTTCGGCTGTGCGCTACCGCAGCAGATAGGGTTCTTTTAACTACCCAATTCCCCGAGTTTTGGTCATACCACTTTCAAACTAATCTCAATAACACTTGTCGTTCAATTTCAACAGACAATTCTAAATTAGACTAGCTGACTACTTCCGGTGGTGGAAATTAAAGGTTGCCGACTCTAGCAAGTCGGCCGTCCCGATTCTTGAGTTTGATCCCAAATTGATTGTATTCTTCCTAAGTTGATTTGCTAAGTAAGGAAATTTAGTTTCTGCTATTTTAGCATTTTCGAAGTTATATTGGCTCGTGGGTAGATTAGTCTTTACTCTCGCTTTTTCTTTCCACAAGTCAATTATTCAGAAAAACTTAAATTTAATCAAATTTTTCTTTTTTAAAGAAAATTAAAATTTATTTAAACGAATTCAGATTCAATGTTTCGGCAATCATTTATTTTGTTTAAAATTAAAATTTGTTTTAAGAATGTGTAGAATGTTTTTTTTTATTTCATTAGCGCACGAGGTAAATAAAATTTGCTGAGGTTTGACACGTGCTAAAGAACGAACCAAAACAATCCACAATACCTTGATGCTATTTCCAAATAACAAATGTATTTTGATTTAATAACGAAAAAAAAACATAGCAAAAGTGTCCTAAGACTGTGGGGCATTTATGATCATTCATTACGGTTTTGGGTTGTACGAGAGTAAGATAGATTTAAAATTTTGTAAGAAGAAAAAAAAATTAATTTATAATTTGGAAGGAGAATTAGTATTTTGAATCGTAATGCATATCATTAATTAATAGTTAGATTCAAGTAATTTATTTTTGGAATTGGCATCAATTAACCGAATTCAAATAAATTTATTTAGTTTTGGAATCTATACAAATGACGGCCATAGTATGTATATTGTAAGTTCAATTTTTATCTATTTTATTTCTCTAGTATTTAATGTAAATAATTAACATTATCGGAGGTACGAAAATCAATAATCAATGGAAAATACAGTCAGAGAATAATTTTGAAATCTAAACCTAAATGATTTTTAAATCTGAAATCTTACTATTTATAGGTTTTATATAGAAAATATTGGAATAATTTTGATCAAAGTTTATAAAAGTACATAAGTATTGCAGTAATTATTATAAATATTTCTCCAAAAGTATTACATGTATTTTAACAAAATATTAAATATAAAAAATATCTATCTATTACGTGTTAACAAGTTATTTATGAAAAACAAAATGAACGATTCCTTTTTTTCCAAAACGAAAAAACAATTTAGCATACTTTTTACACAAGCAGCTTGCCCATAGAATGTAGCTCCAGACCTGATGCAGAATTTCTCTTGTAAAAGCTATAAAATCTTTTCTATTTAAGTTTATTATTATTATATAATAACATGTTTATGATTACAGTGATAATAATAGTAACACAAATCTTCTGGACGCTCTTCTGTAGCTAACAATCACTAAATTTTGTTCTTTACTAATACACCAGCATTAATTTAACAAATTAGTTTTTTTTCCTAATTAGATTTAGGATAATAAATGGTGCAATTATGAAAGTTACATAGAAAGTAATTGTATTGCGAATTAAATACTCATGGATGAAATATCCTCTAACTTAGTTGGGTAATTAACTGTAATGAATAAAGTAAATTTATTGAAATAGTTGAAAACGTTTCAGCATTCTACTGTCATTTCCGGTTACAGGAAATGTGTTTGAGATCTTATAGTTAAAAGATCTTTTAAAACTTTATAAAATACTTAAAGCTAGTTTAAACAATTTAACAGGTTAGAATGAAAGTCTGTAAAACTAATTGCATGAAAAAGATAAATATGCCCCTTAGCCCCTCAGTCAACGCCTAAAATGATCTTTAAAAGACGTCGTGGAAGCTTCATTCGCTGGAGCCTCCTAATTCTACTGCGTAAAATCATATGATGACGAATTGGATGCAGGTGCAGTCTTTGTTGAACACGTGTGCTTAGAATTCTCAGAACGTCTGCGAACTATTTGAATTTAATATAATTTAAATGCATTTAAATTTATTGGAATATACTTTATGAACCTAAGGGTAATCTGCTTCTAGCAAATCACATTGAATTCAACTAATTATTTTTCCATACGTTGTAATAGGAATTTCTAGCATCTAATTAATTTTAAAATAATTTTTATGTTTGATGGACCATGATTTTTCTAAAACATATTGCTCGTGCAATATGACTCAATTTACGTAATACTGATGTACTTTCAAATTGGCTGATTTATCGCATCAGGCCCATTGTATAGATATGCATAAATAATAGAAAGAAATAGGTGAATAGGAAGCAATACAAACACAGAATTTCGTAGAAGGCAAGCATTAATTTTTTTTGTGTATGATCTTGCTTAACCTGAATTTTATGGTTTATTTGTTTGATTCTAATTATAAAGCAAAATAGTTACGACGTCTTCATTTCCATGTTTAGCAAGCTCTCAACGATAAAAATTTCTAACTAGCGTATAAAAATTTGTTAATAAGATAGATTTGATTTTCTGGCGTCGAAATGATTTTTCTACGTTGCTTTGGTGATGCATTTCCCGCTCATTTTCACCTTTCATTACTTTCACTGCGCATACATTATTTTTATTGTTGATTTAATTTTATAAATATTTAGTACATTTCTATTTTATTGAACATCATTAAGTGATAATTTTTTATATACTAATATTAATTTATTTTTATTCTGACCTGTTAATTTAATATTATTATTTACGTTCTTCATAGTTCATAATTATTAATCTAACAGTCACCATATAACCAAAATATTTCGGCATATCGTCCGGCATTTGTTATCGGCATATCGTCATAACCTTCAACTAAATCGATAAATAAATAAAACATTCAAACCCCATCAAGTAAATAAATAAATAACGCAATAATTAAACAAAAAGAATTATTTAGTATAAAATAATTGGAACGAGGAAAAGAAATGCGAGGTATAATATCGCGTTTTTATACACGCAGATAGCAAGTTTTACGTTTAGAATCATCGACCAAAGTGTCAGCCTCCAGCAAGCAATACGCGCCTCCTTCGTGCATACAGATGGAGGTTGGAGTCAAGCCAAACGCAGCAAAATTAATAAGTTTCGTATTCCCATGTGTTAGAGAGAGCCAGCTGAGATAGAGATGAGAATAATATACATCGCACAGTTGTCGGCCTTCTATTTTGTGCTTTTATGCTGCTTTGTTCAAATCGTACGAAAATATGTCAAAAGGGATTAAAATAATTTATAGCCAAACATATCTAGAATTTTTCGCGCCTATTTTTTTTTATTCTGCTTTCGCTTTTGCGATTTCAAATTCGAGCAAACTACTCTTAGTGAGGGTGTTGAAACTGCGGCTGTTGAACCTTATCTGAACCTTATCTGAAACCTCAGGGTGTTGAACCTCAGGGTCATCTAGTGAAAGATTTTTAGGACCTCCTTTAATGCGTTTATTGGCTTCTCGTAACCTCGTCTACACAAGAGTTCGATGACATCGTATTTTCAACAAACAACTTTAATGAGTTTAATGAACGTTGTGGGCGTTAAGCAGATTTTTCTATTGTAAGAAGAGAACACCGTTTTGAACGCTTTCCACGTAAAAACTTGCCACCGCAATCTTGCGGCTGGCTATTCACCGTTCTGGAAGGGGCAATGTAGCTCGTCGCTCTTTTGCACGCTAAGTGTGATTGGAGAGCTCCCTGTACTAGAAGTATAGAATCGCAAACTCTTGGTAGGGATGTTATACGATATTATTAACAGAAATTTTGCACAGAAATTTTAACAGAAATTTTGCATAAGCCCTGGCTGGTTGTTGCTGTCAACGTCAAAAACTGCCGCCGGCGAAAGGGGACGCCAAGAATCTCTATTTTCATATAAAAAGCCATACTTAGGCCTGTTTCGGGCAAGACGCATTTAAGCCTTTGTCTGATAGTCTTCGAGTGAGCAATAGTCGCACGTTTCATTTCAGTATAATTCTCTTAAACGTTCAAATCTGACTTTTGATAGCGAACGTAGTCGCAGTATAAAGAACGATTTATTCTAGTATTTTTTAAATAAACCGTCACCAATGTATTCACTAATTTAATTTTTCCTTCTACAAAAGTTAAATTAAAATCACTCAGTCGATCACAAAATCTCTTTATGAAAAATATCAGGAATATAAATTACACATTTTAATCCCTCGGATGAATCTACGAACCTGTCATAATAATTATCTAATCTATGTCATGAAGACTTTTAGCTTAATCTTTCGACCCTCTAAATATTCATTTCTTCATGTCTTTTCTCGTATTCGTATATTTTTTAATTCTCCCCACACCATTTAACCGTGTCTTCGAGCCCTGGAGAAAATCGATGCCAAGAGGAGAAGCTATGACCAATATACCAGCCGTATCGCCGAACCGGCGAGCCAATCGAGTCAATGATCCAACTAATCCACCTCATTGACAAGTCTGCCCCACCAACGGCCGCATAGCCAGCCGACCAATCACGCCAGTGAGTCAATCTCACCAACGAGACATCCTCATCGAAGCAGCACCGTCAATAACGAGTCGACACCGTCAAGCAACCAATTCGCCTCGTGCTAGCAGCATTCGCTCGTTTCACTCGTCAACGCTACACTCGTCCCTCTGATGTAGCCGGATCGCCATCACCAAATTTACGTACCATAGGGACTTAAATCAGAAATAACAATAATATGTGCTCAGGAAAAGTAATGAATGGTGAAAATGAGCAGGAAATGCATGTAAATGTGAAATGATAAGAAAACAAGTGCCATAATAAACGAAATAATAAAATGAATTTCACCCAGATTTACCGAATGCTAAATATGATGACTGAATAGGACTATGGCAAGAAACATAAAAAATCTCAAAAATTAGTTCAAAAAATTGTTTCAACAAGTAATAATGTGTAAAAAACTTCATTTTGGAAATTGTACACAAAAAATTAATTTTCTCTTTCATAATTGCACTGTTTTATACACAAACGTACTTTGTTTCAAAGTATTATTAATAATTATTATAACAATATTAAAAGTACGTACGCAGCAGTTGACACAAAACACTTTTTCATACCACCTTGTGATGGCATCAACGATGAAAGTATTACGACGGTAAAAAAATTATACATTATAAAATCAAGCAAGAACATTAAAAATTATTTATTTCTTAAAAACCATTACAGGTTTTTATTATTATTATTTGATATTATATTGTAGTAATATTCATAGATTCATAGATAGATTTTTTATATTTTTCAATAATTGATTTATTTTTTAATAGCACTTTTATTGTGTTAGAAGGATGACAGCGAGTGAAAGTCTAGTTGCGTCAAAAAAAACAAGATACAAATTGTATTATTTCTAATTTATCAGTCCATACGTTCATGAAGTCCCACATTTTTAACAAAGGTTTTGAGTTGTTTTGTAAAAACACGGTTTTTGGTTGATTCTTCAATGTAAAATATAGGATACATGTTTAAACTAATAATTCTTAACATTTGTAAGCAGCAAGTTTTATAGAAATTATTTTATTTTGAATTTTGAAATTTGCCTCCACCATATCAGGCCTCTTTAATAGTTCTGATAAATATTGTAAAATTAAGGACAATTCTATAGCCTCCACCATTAGTCACAGTTAATTTTGGCTATACTGAACTACATTCTAAACTCATTTTTAAAACTGATACCTGTGAACATTTGTTTTACCCTCATATAGGCTACCAAGTCAAGGCCCAACCGCGCACTTTCCTTTGACGTCATTTTGGAATGGACGCGTAAGTAGGTGGTAGATGTAGGTGTTCAAAGATAGAGTTAAATAATGAGAGTAGTTATTTTCTCGTTCCAATTATAAAAGTACATTCAGTAAAACTCAATAAAAATGACGCGGTACATTGAATGAGACATATTTTATAAATATTTTTTTATTCATTAGTTTAGCTGATATCGATTACGATTTTATGTTGAAGAATTAATTAAAAATTTGTTTTTCAGATAAAAAAAATGTTAATCACTCAATAACTATGAACGTTAAAAATTTCAGGCTTTATAAATAAAATTCTAAATAAAACACTGTTTATCCCTTATCGTCTTTATCCACTGGCAAGATACTTCATTCAAAGTGATATGAATCCTAAAATCAGATTAAAATATTTTAATAATTATTTATTAAATTAAGTAATACTTTTTACTTAATTGATAGGAAAAATAATAAAGATAATCATAATTAAAATTGTCAGAAATAGAACATACCCTCATTTTGTGCAATAAATACAATTCTTAGATATATCGATTTTATACAACGAATTCATTTTTAAAAAAATACGTATTAAATAATTTAAAATTTTTTATTTTCTTGCTTGAAAATTATAACACTGTTTAAATAACTACATGAATCGATACATTAATTTGTAAAAAGCATGTATCTTTACACTGTTTTAGATCAGTTTTTATTGCATGTGGTTTCACTCTTATTGTAAGGTAAGTTGTGTTAAATATGTGCTTGATCTATGATAGCTTTCTATGTGCTTTTAAATTAATAATTTCCTAAATATATTTTTTAGCGAACGACAAATATTTAATTTCTTATAAGATTTGGGCGTACACAATAAAACTATTAATTGCTATATAGATCCAAAATTATTATAAAAATATTTCTGATCAAAAACCTAACATGATATATATATATAACGCATTTTTACAATTATTTTTGTTTTAATAATTTGTTGTTACACATTAAATTATGTACATAACCGAATTTTATTTAATAAAAAACATCCAATTATGTATAAAAATTATCACTGTAAAATAACTCGAAAATATTCAAAGCTTTTGTTTTAATAGTTCTTTAAAAACAAACAAGGAAAATGTTGAACCAGAATGACCCAATCAAAAAAGTTTCAGGTTTTACAGCTACTACAAGAATCGTAAATTACTTTCAGATATGTTTAAGAAACATTATTCTAATCGATATGAGTTTTCGATCGCTTTGAAGTCTATAAATATCTTGCAAGGTTTGTAATGATTGTTAAAGCACTACGGAAATTATTAATTTGTATGATATATATATATTCTTTATTCTTGTATTTTAAAATTATTAATTTATGTGCTGTACAGTTGTTTATTTACTTTCAAACATAAAATTAGGTGTTCTATAAGTAAATTAGTTACAATAATTCAATTTGTATATTTCACTAAATAATATTAAATACTTTGATTTTATTGCTACTCTTGTTTAACATCTATGCAATAATCATTTTTTTATTTACTGAACTAATTTAATTGATTTCATTTGACATCTATAAAAACATTTAGTGAATATTACAATATTAAAATACCCTTTATGTCTTTGCAATATTAATTTAAATTCATTTTTGACGTTATTGTAATCAGATTAATTTTTATTTTTAATGTTTTAATTTATTTTTTGCCAGGAAATTTAACTTAACTATGAATATTAGCTATTAACTATTACAATAAATAATATTAATCGGTATATTGTTTTGATTTAAATTTATAATCTTTGTAGTTATGTTTCGCCAGCAATTCTGGCTTTTTCAGACTAACAATTAAAATTAAATTTGAATGATTTTTAAAGAAGGTGATTTATAAATGCTAAAAAAATATGAAACTTTAAATAAAAATCAAAAAAATTATTTTATTTTCGATTATATTTAATTATAATAAGAATATTCTAAAATTGAATAAAATTTTCTATGATTTAAAAATCCATTATCCTTCATATATTAAAGCCACCTTCAATAAAAAATAAACAATGTTCAAAAATTAATTGTATAAAATTTACGTTGCAACAAAATAATATAAATAAAAGCAAAAGCAACAACTGGTTGTTAAAGAATAGAAAATAAAATTTATTCTACAATTTTGTTTTTGTTAAATGTCTGATTAGTAAAAATGTTATATGTAAATTTGATAGAAGATTAATAATAAAGAAAGAATTGAAAAATATTGTATACGATTCATTTTATTTTCATTGATTTTATATTCTTTACTAACCAGTTTTTATTTATGCTATTTTGTTGCAATGTAAATTTTATATAATTAATATTTGAACATTATTTAATTTTTTATTGACTGACTTTCTTATAGAGGATAATGGATTTTTAAATCATAGAAATTTTTATTCAATTTTGAAATATTCTTATTATAATTAACTATAATCAAAAGTAAATTCTTTTTTTGATTTAAAATATCAGATTTTATTTTTTGACAATTATAAATTGTCTTCTTTAGAAATCATTAAAATATTATCATTCAAAAACCGTTCAAATTTTATTTTTTCATCGCTGTTGAAACGTTACTACTAAGATTAAAATTGAAATCAAAAATCACTATTGTTTTAACTCTTATTTAGTAAAAATTATTTCTTGATAAATTATATTTTGAAGTTAAATTAACTATTAATATTGACTATTTCAATAAATAATATTAATCGGTATATTGGCCTTAAAAGATTTCTTTTTTATGTTAATGAATAATACTTGTAGTTACGTTCCGTTAGCAATTCTGGCTTCTTAAGACTAAAAATTTAAATAAAAGTCGAATGATATTTAAAAAAGATAATTTATAAATGTTAAAAAGAAAATGTATTTTAAATAAAAATAAACCTTCAATTATATTTAAGTATAATAGGAATATTCCGAAATTGAATAAAATCTTCAATGATTTAAAAATCCATTAT
>WYDF02011882.1:0-13608 GCA_009867245.2 Adranes taylori
GATCGATTACCTGCTTAAGACAACTATTATAATTAATTTGTGGTTGTGGAGGCAACGATATCTATTCCCCCAATATGATTATTTACATATGACAGCATTAAATGCAAGAACAGTATAATCATTCACACATTTGAGTGTTTTCTTATTTCTTTGGTTCCGCCTGAATGTTTCTTCCTTATGGACTTCCTGTTCCTATTTTTTTTTGACTCTCATACTATCATCTGACGAAAAGTAATCATTTTAATTATCTATTTTCGAATTTGTGAATTTGTTTTAATTGAATTCTACATCTTTTCCTAAGAAAAGTTTACTTTCTTCTGGACACCATAATGTGTACTCCATAACCTGCACACCATACTATACAAACGACAGTTTGTACAGTTTTTATTTGACTTTGAACTAAATTTGCTATTTTGCAGTTCCTTTGGAATATGCAAGAATGTCGCATATCCAAATACTCTTAATTTCCTTAGGTCAGGTTCCGCAGCTAGTTTATTTTTAGGGCACTTGTCGGACACCTATTGATAGCGTAAACTGCCACCAAAGCCAGTCTGGCCAAAATGTTTTTCCAAGTCTGCTGTTCAAAAGCACACATATTGCTTTATCTAGAATGGTCCGATTCATATGTTCCACAACGCCAGGGTATTAACGCCGAATTTAATACCCTTCTCTTCAATTACTTCGTTCGCTTCATTTAACTTGACATATATTCGCGCCCATTGATCACACCTAAAGCTGTTCATTGTGAAATAAAATTGTGCTGTTGTTCTACTTTAAATAATTTGAAATACATACCTCTGATTTAGATTCCATAAGGTAGGCTGCGCAAAAACGGGTATAATCGACATGACATAATTATTGCCATCATACGATTCAATATCTACTGGACCAGGCAAATTACTGTGCACTAATTCAAATGGACGTTTTGCTCGAATTCTTGTATAATCGTGCAGATCTGCTTTTCTTTTATATATTCCTCACACATATCAGTTTTCTTCAACTCTACATGGTTTAATTCTGGAACCATTTCTTTTAATTTTTGTTTCATTTATAATTAGTTTACACACTACTTTAATTTTTACTACCTTACTTAATTTGTATTGTTTTTTAAAATTTTATTATTTGTTAAAAAGAAAAGGTTAAATATATCATAGGCAAAAATAATTGTAAACTGTTTATCTTCTGTTTTAAAAATACTAAATACTTATAAAGAACAACTTAGGTTAATTATTTATATTATACTTATATATTATTCCCACTTATGTCATTAATGTTATTGTCATAGATGGTTCTCGTAATAAATAATTGAGAGATTATTATTTTTTTTTATCGAAAATACTTGTTGAATACAGCCTTTAGAGCAGTATTTTCTTAGAAAATTTGTGTTTTAGCCCATTAAATACCATTTTTCAAATATAAAAATAATAATTAATTATTTTATTAGAAACGACATATACGAGGTATCTGATTATTTGAGTTTCGCGGGTTGTCGAAGTTCAGCTATCAAGTTTTTGTTGTTTTTTCTTGAGTAAATATGTCCCCAAACACATTTCGACAACTAGAGCAATATTAGGGATTTTTACTTGTGAAAAGTATGGAACAAAGAATTTGTGTTAAGTTCAGCGCAGTGATGTACATGTCAAATGTTGCTTTTGGGAACTGTTTAATGCAATCAACGTTCTAAAAATAAAGGTTCTAAAAAGGTGTAAAGCCGTAACCAGCAAAGAAGCCGGTTCTTTTCCTATGTCTTCGCCTATAGACGAAAATGTTTCCAGGTTGATCGATATGGATTTGGATAAGAACCAAAATAAAGATGATGATTTTGATTGTAATGGTAATGAAAAGCCAGATTGTTGGTCTAAAAAACAATGTATAAATTATAAAGCTAAAACCCCGTTGTTAATAAAAACAAAGAAAAATCTAGGTTGCCAAGTTTGCAAAAATGTATCTACACTAGGCGTTGAAGCATTAAAAGGTTTTAAACTGAGTGAGCCATGGGCTTTAGGAACTGTAAGCCCAAATGGGTCAAATAAAAAAGATTAACAGACATCTCTTAGGAAAAAAACTATTTGATCACCGTACGTCTCTAGCTCACGCTTTAACTAACAAAATCCAAACTAATGCAAAAATCCAATTCAGAACTCAGCTTTCATCTCAAAGGAACAATCAGCTTTCATCTCAAAGGGTCATAGGAACAACAAGCTGTTACAGAGCGTGTTTTTCGCTTATAAGAAAGCAAAGCTAAATATGCTGTTTTATCAGTTTGAAATAGAAATCGAGCTCCAAATTACTAATTCGTGGAGGTAATCGCCACCCCATCTTCCATATACTGGAAGTCATTCGTTTCATTATATTTCGTATAAAACAAAAGTTAAACCTTTTAATTTTGACCTCACCTTATGAATCGTCTATTAAATTCTATTAGCAGAATAGTTGTTTCGCCTATTCATGAATCCCCCGGTCCCCATTCGGACTTTGCTGTCCGCTTTGCCGCGGCCTACGGACGCTGTTGACTAACTTTTTCCCAAAATCTGCCTACGGGGCGGACAGCTCCGCTGTCCGATGTGACATGGCCTACGACCGCTCTTGACTCTCTGTTCGACTAACTTCTTCGTACGCCAGGCTGCATTGACCATGAGAATTCCTATATGCACGAATTCGCCAACCCATTAATTCCTTGGTCACCATATTTGCCATCGGCACGAACAGCTTCGCTACGCGCTTTGGTGCGGCCTGCTTCCGTTTTTGACTTATTTTTCCCCGCTGCCGCTTTTGAGTCACATTTTCCCCATTTCCGCTTTGCATAAAATTGATGTCCTCGGGTTTTACACATGTTCCCCAAGTTTTATGTGCTAACTTTCATAGGAACTGAGTTATTAAATGTAGTACAATAGTCGTTTTCGAGAAAATTGATCGCTAAGTTTACAAAACAAAAAAACACCCGTAAATATGTTAAATTGTTAAATTGTAACAAATTTAACATTTTCGTCTATTAAAAACAAATGTTTCAAATAAAATTGAATGAGCTTTTGGTAGCCTATACAATAAAGTTTATTCAAGTATCCTATTTTTCATAATTCCTCAGATATGTCGAAAAGTTTGCACCGTATTGAAAAGCATTTCCACCATATTAAATTTATAAAAAAATTGAAAAATCACTTTTGTGCACCTGGTGTAATAATATGTAAATTTGAAATTAATATGATTAATTGTATCTCTAAAAAACAACCGACCGGAAATCGGGAGACCCGGATGAGCTAAATTTTTCAGATATACAATTGATCATATTAATATCAAATTTACATATTATTACACCGAGGGAGCCATACTTCATGAATTATCTATTTTCTAATTAAAGTATTTGCGAGCCGGTAAAAAGGCGTGAAAACAGAAATTAATAATAAGTTCAAAACAATACTGGTAGCAACACCTATCTGATGACACAAAAACTATGTGTTGACGATACGTGCAGGCATCTGCGAATAATTGTTTATAAATAAAACTCTCGTACACGTTAGCATGCGAGATGTAACACATATAAAATCATTTGTTCTTTGAAAAACTCATGGCTCGTTAGTGTAGTGGGCTAAACAACCGACCGGAAATCGGGAGAGCCGGGTTCGATTCTCGGATAAGCTAAGTTTTTTCAGAGATACAATTGATCATATTAATTTCCAATTTACATATTATACTTATACTTCATTTCTACTTTATTGTACTTTTAACAATAAATGAGTTAGATAATTAGAAATAGATAATTATTTTTATTGAACTGAAAAAATATTATACGATTAATTTGATTTCTGAAACATTTGTTGAGCAATTTTAGTGGTTATGTGATAAAAATTTACCGTAACTGCATGCAACCCAAAGTATGAAACTAATTAAAATGAAATTGTTTGCGATTTAACGATTTATATTATTTGATTCAATATATTAATTTTTTAAAATTAGAACTGACTTAATGAAATTGTTGCGCTGGTATTAAACTCAAAGGAATAAAATAGGATAATATGTGTATTAAATTGATCTGTAACTACATCCAGTTCGTTCATCGGCTTGCCGGTCATGGTCTTTGGCTCGCATAATTGCATTATTCTGTTCTATGTCTCATGTAATCAAGTTTTCCCACCTAATGTATTACCACAATTCAAAAATATAAAGGGTTGAATTAAATATACTCTTAATGCAAGCAGGTTACATTAGTTCATATTTTATTTTCTAAATGATTAAAACTAGATTTAACTATTTATTCGACTGGCGAAAAACAAATTTCTTCTTAGTTAAGTTATATTCAAAAAAACAGATAAATGATTGATAGAAAATAGCTGCCACCTCTTAACAATTCAAGCGATGTTAACCCAAACCATTGATGTAGGTTGTGCCTCCACGAGGATCGTCTTTTTCCAGGTCCTCTCTTGCTATCGATTTTTTCTTGGACCATTAACTGCGACTTAGCATGCCTCATAATATGTCCGAAGTATTCAAGCTTCTGGTTTTTTTACTGTGAAAAGTACTTGCTTGCTTTTTATCATTCTCTGCACCACTTCTACAATGGTAATATGGTCAGTCCAGGATAACCGAAGAATGCGGCGATATATCCACAGCGAGATAAGAAAGAATTCTAACTTTTTTAGAATATCTTCTATTCTGGTCCATGCCTCTACTCCATAAAGCAAGACAGAGAAGACAAAACATTTGAACAGTCTTACTTTAATTCTATTGAGATTTTGCTTACGTGGGCGCTTGCGTGAGATTTTGCTTGCGTGGGCGTTCTATATTTCGGTTATTTATTGTTATTTGCGTAGGCGGTTCCTGTGTTCCGCTAATGAGCATGCATTTAGTTTTAGCTGTATTGAGTTTAAGCCATAGTTGTAACCGCTGTGTTTATGTAGGAAACTTGCGGTTGAAGTTTAAAACTTTCATACAGAAGTTTAGCCAATTTTATGAATTCTACGTTGGAAATGTACTTAATTACATTTATATTAATAATATGTAATATTGTGAAGTCATACTGGGGTTGTTAGTAGGCAGAGAACCAGCCAAGGGCTTATTTATAAATACTAGGTACGCGCTTATCTAGTAAGAGTGTACATTTGTGATGGGGATATGTGATGAATGTGTCTAATTGTCGATTGACATTATTCGAATTTTTTGGGCTAGTTATAGATTCAACGTTTAGAAGAGCACTTAACTACAGCTAGATTTATAGGCTTATTTAGTTACCTGCCATTAGAGGCCCGATTCCTTTAAAATTGTGTTCAGAATGTACACATCTGGACAAGTGAGTTATTGGTAATCTTGAGTTTTGTTTATCGAATTTTAGTAACTTTACTTAATTTTGAAACATTGTGTTACCTTTGTGGTATAGTGCGTCACTAATAGCGGTCGTTGTGGTTGATATCACCTTGATTCCAGTTAATTGGGCCTCGTTGAAAGGCTAAAAACTTGGATTACATTAGGATTAAAGTTGAAAAGATACAGCGGATACCTGTTTTATTTATAGCGAGTGCCACGGCTTACCATGGTAGGTGGCTTACCATGGTAGGTACGATTTATTCAATTATTTTGCGTAAATTAATTATTTTTTTGATAGATAATCAGGTAAATTCTGATTGAAAAGTCAGGTTAGGTTAATTAATTTTGACGTTTGGTGTCAGCAGATATCCGTTCATTAGTCAGCAAATCAGTGATTAGTAAAGTAGAACCTTTCATTGTATTGACAATTGTCGATTTAGATTGGTTAAGTCTAATGCCGTGACGGGCGCTGGGACCGCTTTAACGTATAATAATTTTTGTTATTATTTAAAAGAAATAGTTTGCTCATTTTAATGACTCTATTGAGTGGTTATGGTACATCTGCGGTAAGGAAAGAGTAGCCTGTGCGGTTGTATTATACAGAATATTCCCTGGTAAGTCAAGAATTGTGTTGAGCAAAGAAATGGTTTGGGTAGATGGCGGTGCGTGTGAATGACGTGTTTACGGGTAGGCGGCGTTACTGAAATGTTGGCGTTTATGGTTGGGAACATTTGGTGCCAAATTGGTACCATAGTAACCCGGTTATTGATTTCCTTTTGCAAAAGCAGGAGGGGATGGCAATGTTGTCAAATTTGATGCGACTGGAGAAATAAGGTTCGCTGATTGGATGTAGCTGACGTAAGTGTCACTAGCCCGACAGGAGAGGTAAGAGTGGGGATTCTTCTTGCTAAGCCAAGTTGGACGGGCCGAATGTGAATGCACTCTCCTCCGAAAACTCGTGTCAAGAGGATGCCAATTTTGACGCCTCAAAATCTGCCAAGATCAGCATGTCTCTCCGTTGTTAAAAAAAATATTAAAAAATAATTGTAAATAGGGTGTGGATATTAATAAGCCGTTAAGCTTAGTGGATGTTGAAGGCCCGATTGGGCAAGAAATTGAATTTTTGGTTTTAAAATGGCGGCTATAATGAGGTTCCAAATGTGCAGGCAAACACCCTAGGGCGTAGCTCTTCATCATCTGAGGCTGTTTCGGGTAGCAGTAAAACGTTCTGGAGTGCCGTCCTAGGATAGCATATCAAGTAATTTTTGGAAGAAGCCGTCCACGTGGAGCTTGGTGTGTAGCCATCTTGGGGCCATCAATCTCTCACGTGTCTCTGAAGGTCGGAGGCCAGCGTCAGCGAAGGTGTAGGCAGCTGTAGGAGGTTCCCCAATTTCCGGATTATGACATAAGTGGAACGCATCTGCAGCCAGATGTCTGGATCACGTTGGAACTGCGTGGAAGACATTTTACTTCAAAGAGTATAATTTATTCTTGATTTGGCGCATCACGCACGTATAATTTGTAATTTATTGATTCCTTTAATTTCATTAACTGCTTAGTTATTATATTACTTATATTTCTTCCCAAGCTTGTAGGTGGCGTGTCTAAAATCAAGGGGGGGGGGCTTGGTGATTTAATCTAAGGGTTTATAATAAGGGCTGGTTAAAATTTCGGTAGTTCATAACGGGTTGAAAAGGGGATTTGGTTATTATGCGATTGGGTGTTATTGTAGCATAAGATAGGATTTTCTAAACGCAGAGTTGTGGAATAGGAGTGAGTCAAATTGTGTTATTGTAAAGCCATTGGAAGCTTCCAAGGGTTATTTGTTATGTGCTGCCAGTGGGTTGTGATTGTAACAGACTTAGGGACTTAAGTTGTATATATTCCGTTTGTACAAATTCCCTAACCCTCCTCTACTTATAATATATAGGATATAGGTGGCAGTGATTTTATATTTAGCGGGGTATAGTATAGTAAACATAAAAATAAACAGTTGGCTGCATAGCTATATTTAAGAGAATTTAATAACATATCAAATTTTATAAGTTCATTTTCATAATAGGTTGAAGACTTTGTTTCTATTGTATTAAGTAATTGCGATATTAAATAAAACTTCACGTGTTGTAATCACATGCTTACTCAAATATTAATTGTATATTGCTTCTGTAGTTAAGGCAATTATTTATTGGTAAATATTTGAAATAAAGTAGTGGCTTATTAATTGTTAATTGTAGTAAATGATTTGTGTGCTCTCCTACCCTGTTATTTTATCCGAAATTAGGTACGATCTCTGGCGCCCACTGAAATCAAGAACGGAAGCCTCATTCCACTTAAGCACAGAAGCCGAGTGACTGGACTTCGTCTGGAATTCTGACATGGCCACGGCATACCATCATCAGCTAGGGTAACTGTTGCCTTCCAAGAAGTCATGTTATATAGTTTAGACTTGCTATGTGTATTCTTTGTATAAGTTCTTGCATTTCGATTTAATTGCAATCATTTACAATGGTAACTGTGTCATCAGCGTATGTAGTATAGTTAATTACCTCTCCGTTTTTATTTATACATTCATAAGCTTCTTCTATTGCTTCTTTGAAGATTTGTTCAGAGTATATGTTAAACGGAAGTGGCGATAATACGCATCCCTGTCGTATAGCTTCTCGAATATATATTTTCCCGTTGACTAAGTAACTCATCTTTACAACACCGCTTTGGTTCCAATAGAGACTGATTACTATCCGCATATCCCTACCACCAACATGCATCCTCCGGAGCAATTCTATGAGTTCATTATATTTGGGATTCTCAAACGGTTTAGACATGTCGATAAACCACAGATGAATGTCCTTTTGCATATCTCTGTATCTTTGAATTAGTACTTGCAGACTGAATATCGCTTCTCTTATGTCCAGTGCATTTCGGATCCAAATGTGATTCGGATATGTTTGCTTCGCATTTGTTATATATTCTATTCTGGATAATTTTGATAAAAACCTTAGCAATATGACTTTTTAATCGGTGTCGTTTACACAATTTTGCACTTGGTGTTTTAGATACGGCTACAAAGATTGAGCGAAAGAGTATTGCTTAACAGTAATTTCTGTTCTTTGCAGAATCGTATGAGGCGATCTTTTGTTGTTAAATCCCAATCCATTTCCATCCGTAGCGTCTGTCACCTTATTTATCTCTTCCGACCTAGGCGTCGAAGTAGGCCATTAGAATTGTGTGTATATTAACATGAAAACCAACAGTTCATTAAATTTACTCTTATTCATGAAATGCACAAGTGATTGTCAGTAACATACCCTGTACAATGTTTTTTTTACGCACAAACAAAAGCAATATTGAGCGTTTCGTAATAAATTACGCTACTACGCTGGGTACTGGGTTGATTTCAAACTATAACGTGATTACTCCGACGTGTTCTGAGAATTCTACAATCAACTTACGACAGCAAAGTAACAAATTTATTTTATTGGTATCATTTCATATTGGTGGGGTTTCGGACAGAATTATCTGACCTCCATCCAGATGGTTGCGTAATAAGCATGCAGAACGTAATAGTACAAAGTGTAATAAAATTCTCGTACGAATGAATCCTTTTAAAAACAGTACAACTAATAATTTATATGGTGTAACTAATTTATAAAAAGCATTAATAATTAATTGTATTTTAAAGAACTACAGTAGTTACCACAGTTTCTAAAATTTATATCATGCAAGTACTTTATGGGACATAAACGTACACATAGCTAATACATGACGGACGAAATAGACTCACGGCAAATCCAAAACATATCAGATATTGAAATTAAAATAGAAATAACCGATACAAAAGTATTAGGTATAGATTACTTAAATGACAATTGGAAAAATATAGGACTCGAAGATATAAAAAGGGATCAATCTGAACGTTTTCATCACAATGAAAGACTGAAACCAAAAGAATTTAATTCTTCAAACCTCTATAGTTACGATACTGCGCTGAATGAGAATATATCTGAGTCTGTGAAATATAATTTCCAAACACCTAATGTAACGAATATAAAAGATTCTACATGCATTCAGTTCGGAGAGAAATTTTCCACTCCAGACTATTATTTCGAAGATGCAAAATATCCAGATTTGATACTAGATGAGCGAATTGATACAGGAAATAAATATTTTCAATACACTGATGTTGATTTCAATAAAAGGAAAACACATAATGCAGCTTCCAAAGGAATTAGTTCTGAAGCGAGATCTCTCGAATGTATGAAATTGGATTTCCAAACTAAAAATATATCAAATTTGGGAATTCCTATAGGACAGAAGTCTTTTGAATGTACAAGATGTGATTTTAAATGTAAACATAAATCCAGTTTGATTACTCATGAACGGAATCATAGCGGAGAGAAGCATTTCAAGTGTACGGAATGTGATTATAAGACTGTACATAAAGCAAACCTTTTGAGTCACAAACGAAGACACAGCGGAGAAAAGCCTTTCAACTGTACGGATTGTGATTATAAATCTGCTCAAAAAGAACACCTTTTGAGACACAAACGAAGTCATAGCGGAGAAAAGCCCTTTATGTGTACGGAATGTGGTTTCAAAACTGCATACAAAGAAAACCTTTTGAAACACAAACGAAACCATAGCGGGGAGAAGCCTTTCAACTGTACGGAATGTGAATATAAAACTGCACGCAAAGCAAATCTTTTGAACCACAAACGGAGTCATAGCGGAGAGAAGCCTTTCAAGTGTATGGATTGCGATTATAAAACTGCACAAAAAGAACAACTTTTGAGACACAAACTAAGTCATAGCGTAGAGAAACCTTTTGCGTGTACGGAATGTGGTTTCAAAACTGCATACAAGGAAAGTCTTTTGTGCCACAAACTCAATCATAGCGGGGAGAAGCCATTCAAGTGTACGGAATGTGATTATAACACTGCACGCAAAACAAATCTTTTGAACCACGCACGGATTCATAGAGGTGAAAAGCCTTTCCAGTGTACGGAATGTGATTATAATACTATACGCAAAGAAAGTCTTTTGAGCCACAAACGAAGACACAGCGGAGAGAAGCCTTTCAAGTGTACGGAATGTGATTATAAAACTGCACACAAAGAAAACCTTTTGAGGCACAGGCGAAATCATGACGGCCTTAAGCCTTTTGAGTGTACAGAATGTAATTTCAAAACTGCAAACAAGTGGTATCTTTTAAAACACAAACAAAATCATTTAGAAGAGAAACCTTTCGGGTCTATGAAAGGTAGTTTAAAAACTGCATAAAAATCTACTTTCTTAAGACACAAACGAACTCATAGCGGAGTAAAGCCTTTTGAGTGTACGGAATGTGGTTTAAAAACTGCACACGATGGTAGTCTAATCAGCCACAAACGAGGTCATATCGGAGAGAAGCCTTTCAAATGTACGGAATGTGATTATAAAGCTGCACACAATTCACAAAGAAAACCATTTGAGACACAAACGAAATCATAGCGCACAGAAGTCATTCAAGTGTGCGGAATGTGATTTCCAGAGTACACAAAAAGCTAATTCGCTGGTTCAGAAGCGAACTCATACTGGAGACAAACTTTTCGATTTTACAGAAAGCAATATCTTTGAAACTTTAAGACCAAACGATATCATTTTTCGAAAACAAATAGAAGATATGGATGATTCAGGTGATATATTGGAAGAGGTTAAACTTGAAATATCCGGAAGTCTATTGTTAATAGACAATCAATTCGTGATATAAAGACGGAACATATGTAGATGTACATACATATAAACATTTCTTTATTCACACAAACATTTACTTATATTTGAAATAAAAATAGGTTTGCTCTTTACTCTTTAGGTTTGCGTTTTATTCAGAGCGAAAAAAAAACTCGAATACTGTAATTTTTATCTTTCATGTAGGAAAGATATAGGATTCATGTTTTGACAATGTTTTCTATTTCATCTTAGTTCGTCCCTGGTATTCACATCAGTGCACACTATTTATAATGTAAGAAAGGAGACCCCAAGGAACAATTTACCAATAATTCTGATAAACAAATTTATCAGAATTATTTTTCCTTGCCTAAAAATTTAAAGAAAGTCGTATTTCTCGGTGTCTATGCGTATGTATGGATGTATGTTCAAGAAGTGTTCCTATTTTATCTGAAATTTTGCAGGCCTCCTATTATGCGTCGAATAAAAAAAGTCTGAGATATCTGTCTTGTACAGAACGCTACGTTGCCACATTCCAAGTTTAAAAATACGTTTCAATATATCTCAAAGTGTAAAAGATAGAACATTCGAATAAACTTTATTTTATAGGGTACCTAAAGTGTCTTCGATGTCATTTGACATCTTTGAAATGATAACAGTTAGAGCCAAAGGATGCGGTATCATTGTAAAGCAAATTACAAGGGCTAACAAAATATAAGAAAATAGATAGGGTATTACTAAATAGTATTAGAAAAAAAAAATTAGTTGCTCAAAATCGGTCAAATATATTAAGTTAATCACACTGGTACAATTGACCTGACATACGTTCCCCAAGTTTATTGTTTTCAGCTTTCATAGGAACCTAGATATTTAGGGTAGTACACTTTTTTCAAGGTCAATTTACTCCGGTGCTATGACATGGAATTTTTTTAAACTCTGTTAATCGCTTAAGCATTGAAGGAACTTTCGATATGAGAAATTAAAAATTCTTCCGAAACTTTACGGGAAAATGGACCCTAAAATTCGCAAAACAAAAAACATTCTGTATATAAGTTAAATTGTGGAAAAGAATCTTTCAAACAAAATCGAAGGATCTTTATGTAGCCTATACAATAAAGTTTATTCAAATATCCTATCTTTTATCGATCCTGAGATATTTCAAAAATATTGTTAAACTTCGAACGTGGCGAAGCGCTTCCTATACAATTTGGCAACATGGGACGTTTTTAGGGACGGAGAAATTCTTGAACATACAGGCGTACGTACATACATACTAATATCAACCGACAAATCGGCCTTTCTTTTAATTTTTTGAGCAAGAAACAATTTTTTTAGAAACAGTTTTTATATAAAATTTTGTTCTTTATGCTATTTACTGAAACTATTTCACAGAATTTTATTTTATTTGTAAATTTAGGCAGGCATTCATATTGAATTGTCATATTCTCATACGTTAGATTTAAAAGCAGTAGAATCAGCATTATTTTTTTTCTATGTAGCGTGCACCTCTAAAGAATCTGAACTTCAGCACCTTTAGAAAGACGACGTCATTTAGGAGATTCTTCTTTGGGCAGATGTCACATAACGACTCTCTAAACAATAGAGTAAGTCCTCACGTTATTGTCAGGAAATAAACTCAAAGTGCCCAGGATTACGGCCTTTTGTACCTGACTTGCTAATTCTTCAGCTTTGGCCTCGCAAGTCGGTATGGTCTTAATATAGTTTATTAGGGAAAATCTGATGCCTCCCATGGCACCAATGATGAGGACTACCAATTTGATGGAATGGCGTGGATATTGGAACCTTAGATCGCATAACAAATCCTGATATTTAGCCACTTTTTCTCATTCCTTAATTTCAATATTTTTATCAGCGGGGCTAGAAAATTCTATAAGGAACATCTCCCGCTTAGTGGAATCCAATAACACAATATCAGGTTTATTGGCGGCTATTTGATGGCTTGTAGGAAATCCGTAGTTCCAAAAGATTTTAACGGCGTCCTTTTAAACAACTGTCTCTATATCCTTAACGACGTAGGGTGCAACAGGGTCATTCTTAAGGTATAGACATACCATAAGACTGACGCAGATTAAAATATAGCACTTTTAAGGCGGCATAATGGCGTTGGATGTATTTTGTTCTAACATACACCGGGGATGCGGAAAGAATATGAAGTAGCGCCTCTGGTTAACACTCGCATGCTCCGCAGTTCGTATCTGCCACCTCTACGGCCATTATATTCTGACGATAGACAAGCGTGTTTATGACAACATCTTGGCATGCAAAAATAAATCCCTCAGTTTCAGATCGCAGGCCATCAGATCTTAAAAAGCCGATTGCTAAATGTGGTGACAGCTCCAACTCGGCAATGACGTTATAAAAGTGGCCATGGATAGATTTATCCCGATGGAGTTGTTTGAATATTGCCGATTCTGATTATGGAACTACCTTTATGGCAGCCTCAATATGTAACTCCATCACGCTGCATCTTGCAGCCTTATATAGAAATGACCCCACAGCCGCTAATTCTTGCTCGTGCACAAATTTCATAAGAGGATCATCTAGGTTGTTGATAACCCTGTTAGCCATTCCTATTACCATACGGCC
>WYDF02011893.1:0-13607 GCA_009867245.2 Adranes taylori
AGAAGCCAAACTTATAAATTTGGATGAAGATGATCACTATTGAGAAAATAGTATTCCTCTCAATTTACTAATAACATGCAAAGAAAATTTACATAGGAAGCAAAGGATTTTAAATTACAAACAGTTTCATTGCCCAGAGTTTATGATGTCAAAAGAAACTTATCTCTGTCACAGATATTTCCGCATCTATTTGATAACGACATGATAGATATATTTCTTCAACTGAGCAATAAATATGCAAACAGGAAAAATAAAGTTGATAACATTACTCGCACAGGAATGATATCTTTTTCTGGAATTCCGTTGCTCCTAAGATATATACTTCATAGGTGGCTCCAGACTGGGGGCATGCCCCCTCCTTTGGAATGGTTGTTAAATGTTAAACAATGCTTAATGTTAAAGATAATTTCAATAAAACATAATTGTAAGTTAGAATGCCCCCCCCCCCCCACGCCCCTCCTTCATGGGTCCTGGAGCCGCTCATGATATACCTTTACCTAGAAGACGTATGTTCTGGAAACTTCCAAAATACTTTTAGACTAATCATTTTTCCTCAAAACAATTTTTTGACGAAAAACGATAAGGAAGATGATAGCGAAAAAAAATCATTTAGGCATATCTGTTTATTAGCTTGTTAGGAAATGAGAATTAGGTACATTGGAATAAAATTATTTGCATAAAATTAGAAACATTTAAGTTGTTCAGTTTCTTTAACCAAAATTTAAAATAAAATAATTGTCTACTCACATCTGTACTTCAGCCATAGTTCTCACAAGAGAAAAATAAACGAGAAAAATACGCCTGCTCTAAAATATCTTTTTAGTGTGTTCTACTCAACTTCTAATAAAATTCTGGATAATTCTAAAAAACTTGTTTACGGGCCTTCGCTTTTGGGTTTTACCGATTTACTTCGGACTGAACCCGACCAAAGTTTGTCGCATCACTCTGCTATTTATTATATAGTCTATTACCTAAATTATTTTTCTATTTTATCTCTGAGTATAAACTTATTCGCGCAAAACAGGCTACTTTCTTTTCTTCTTTAATCACTAATTTTTTTACGTTGCGGCAACTCTTTCCTCTGACGTGTGTCTATTCTGTTAAGTTTGAATGTATCGCAATTTCCCTTAACCTTAGATTATCGATTTATAATATATAAAGATCTCTACATTAGAATCCCAAGAAGTGAATACGTCTAATATCTTTTTGGCGTTTACAATTGCTTAAAAGGAATCAACTTCACTGATGGTATAACTTGACTCAAGTTGACTTAAGAATTACAGTTTTCAATTTTGCTAGTTTCTTGGTTGTTGGTAAATATTGGCTACTACGAAGCTTTGGTCTTTTAACCTGCACAAAGCTAAAAGATATCTTGATCAGATGTTCAGTTTTCGTACGCGGGTATTAACTTCATGTCTGCTATATACTTGAGAAGATATGTCTTAAATGATAGTTGAGACATTGATAACAAATGGATAAAAATTTGTTTTATGGTACCTATCAAATTATTCTGAAGAAATAAATAAAAGAGATAGAAGACAATTTAAAAATGAGCAATAGTGTTAGTTTTCCAACTAAATAATCCAAGTAAATAATCTATTTTGTATACACTAAAAGACTTGATTTTGTAAAACAAAGATATTTTGTGAGATTGACTATTATGAGAATCTCTTATACATACAAATTTTCTTATTATAATACTCAAACAATAGATCGTCATCTATTATCCTTATATCCTTGTAAAAATATTCTTATCTATCTCAACTTAGAGCGCGATAAACATCTTAATTATATCTCATAATGTCTTTCGTGAAAATCGCAAACACGGTCCAGAAGTCATAAAATTTGCATAAAACCAGCAGAAGGTAAAGTACGAAAACTGGTAAACGGCTATTTCCTTCCTTTTCATCACGCTCGTGCTATCTTTCTTGCGTTTGTTTGAAATTATACATTTTGTTTGTTGTGTATGGATTAAGGCAGAAAGAACATGAATGACTTAAGTCAGAAGCGTAGGTGTTGTATTATGATCGCGAACTCTAAAGATAAAGTAGTAAGATAAGTGTAAACTATTACATCATCAAATTTCATAGGAATATTGAAAGAATTACAGATGTACTAAAATAGCTTTAAGTTACTTAGTATGACCATTATCTTCAAATACAGTTGCTTATTAGTTAATAGAAGATTTAGATCTACAAATTATATTCTCATAATTCTAATTCCAGTGAAAATTCTCTTATATACGAGAGAAAAATAGTAATTCTAAAAATTCAAACACAGATGTTCGACAGGATGCAGCCGCATTCCAATCTACTCTAGTGATACTTCATTTAATTTTTCAATAATGTTATAATAAATCTCGTATCTAAGCGTTATAATTGAAAGGGATATTACAATAGAACAATTTTAATAAAACCATATATGTTAATGCGTTAAAGTTCACACATGATAATACATGATAATGACATATGACTTATTTATCCCACCCCAAAGTAGTACATAAGAGCGTTTGAAAAATAGATGAGAGATTCAGAAGCTACCACTCAGTCGGCAGGCTTCAGAATAAAGTATAGTTTAGTAAGTTTGGTCAGATAGATACCACTTAAGGTGGGAAAAGAAAAAATATTTTTATTTATATGTCCCACATATGATCAAATGCATCAAAGTAATGTTTTTTTTTAAATGGATCGCCATTAAAAAAAAAATTACATAATTTTGTGTACCGTTAGTTTCTAAAGATATTCTTTGGAGAACCTTTTTTTGTAAAATGCGCTGTTGCCAAGTTATTGCCATAAGTAAATGGTTTGAGAGACTGCACTTATTCTAAATATTTTACTGTTCGAAAATGTTTCGAAATTTGTACATATGCAATACTAGAGAGTATAAACTTCTACTTATTTTTTTGTTTAAACTGTTTTGATACTTTTTGTCAAATTAGAAATAAATAGCATTTAATTTTCAATTTTTGAAATGCAATTTTCTCTGTTATTTTAAATAGGACACTCTATAGGTTTTTATACCATTAGGTAGAAAATAAAAATACCTTTATTCTAATGTTACATATATGTATACCTAAATCTAATAGCTTTGAATAAAAAACGAGTTTAACATAAAATAATGAAAATATCATATTATATCTGAATATCAAAGTTGCAATGATTATTTACAACTTTTAAGCGATACACAAAATTATGTAAAAATATCGATTTAAAGAACATATCTTTGATGCGTTTGATCAGAATTGGGACACACTGTACATATAAAAATATTATTAAAATATACTAGTTATACCTGCCTATAATAATCTGAAATCAAAATTGTATTATCGCCTACATGAAACCCATAATCTTCCGAGGCCCGCTTATAGAGACACCCGGTATAGTAAGAATAAAAGTCTTGTTGGAAGTAATAAAAGGGAATAATCCCGAGTAGCTCCTTAATTTGTCAAAACTTTAATATACTAATCCGAACAGGGATTGACGTTGTAGTGTGATCGTTCTGCACTTAGCCGGATATCCAGTCAGATCAGTATCATCACTGACCACACGGCCAAAGGCACTTGTATTATGACAGAGTCTGCACTTAGCCTGACGCCTACGTGTAAGATTGCCCCTGCTCTATGCACCCTCCAAGAGATTCCATCACTGACCACATGACCGAAGGCACTTGTAGTGTAACAACCGCTTGTAGTGGCAGAGATTACCTGTAGAGCTGTAGATTATATTAAGCATAAGAGCGGTGAAGATATCAATAGTAAAGTATAATGAAGTAAGGGCTAGTAGAGAATATTAAGCGCACGGCAGGCAAATAGTAGAAGATGTTGTGAGATATTGGCAGGCTGACGGGGACACCGGATCACGCGATACGACGCATCGGCCCAAGGACACATCTGTAAGATAGAAGGAAATATTGGATAAAAATCTTACTAAATTGAATAAGTGTACGATCGCATCTTTCCGCAGTTCTAATCTAGGGGCGCAGATTAGGGCGGCATTCTTGGCTATAAAAGGATAGATTCATAGATTCATATAAAAATAGATTGGTAGAACGAGATGTAGTACTCGATTAATTAAATTTTTATCTATACAGTCAATGCAACAACTTAGAATGACAGATTGATACATACACGTAAGATCTTTCTAATTATTCTCTGAACTATTAAAATGCAAGGGCTGATCGAAAGAATTAAATTGTTTTAAGAAACTTCTTCAACTAATTTCAATTATTAATTATAAACGTCATTTTTAGTAAAACATGGTTTATCTTTATTTTTGATATCAATTATATTTTATTAAATTCAAATGCTTTCTTTTTAATTTAGCCCCCGATACGTTTTAATGAGTTTCAGAAAAAACCAGTACAAATAGCTTATCTGACTAAAAATTCCCTCGTCACTACCTCTTAAAAATGGGGTGTGATAATTTGGTGGAAGCGTCGGTTTTTATTATCAAAATTCTCCGAAATTTTGATTTTTTTCTTTTCATTGTGTGAAAATTCATGGTAAACTTTTTTTTACTTTTATTATATTTCAATTATTTTTGCTTCCTAATTTTGAATCATTCGTTCGATGAGCGCTAGCAGCTTTCGCATCTCTATTCAATTAGCATTTGAATTTTATTGCTAATATAAAGTTAATATTTCCTACACAATAATATACTATTCATACTTAGGGATAAATAAAAATCGAAATGATGAATAAATAAGTGTATTATGAATAATAATTATAATATATAATATAAAACACTCCCATAAAATATTTCACGTGTTGCCAAACATGGTTAAGGGTAGCTTTCTGAAACATCTAAAGTTATCATTAATTTTTAGTAAAAAGTAAAAAAATTAGTAATTACCATTTTGATTTCATTAAAGAAGATTTTTATACGAAAGGTACCAAAATTGATAAAAGTAACGAATAACCCTATTTATTTATTTATTTGGTTCATTAGCCCTACAACGCAAATTGAAAAAAGTTTACGTAAAGGCAAAATGTTAATGTTCATACACTACGCCAGAGAGCGTTCCTAGCAGAGGATTGCATTGGTGGCGCTACAGTTCATTAAGAACGCGGGCCTTGTCTACTACATATTTTCGCCACTCGTCTCTCCGGGTAGCCAACTGTCTCTAGTTTCGGACTCCTTGCATACAAAGATCCTCCTCTGTGTCATCCAGCCATCTAAGTTTAGGGCAGCCCACGGATCTTCTTCCTACAGGGTTTGAGCTAAGAACTTTTTTTTGGCACCAGCTGATCTCCCATTCTCTGGACGTGGCCAAGCGAACGTAGTCTTCTTGCCTTGATGTCTCACATGATCGACTGAGCATTATAGAGGTCTTCCAGTTCTTTATTGGTTCTTATTCGCCACTCATTGTTCTCGTGTAACAAAAATCTTGCGACGGACTTTCCTCTCCCAGACGCACAGTAAGTTTTCCTCTTTCTTCCTGAGACTCCAGGTTTCTGAGCCATACAAGACCACGGGCTTGATAATAGTTTTAATAACCAAAAGTTTACATTTTTGGTAAATTTTATGCAGGAGACAAGGGAAGTCTTAATAGTTTCTAGAAGCTAAAGAAGCACCGGTTCCTGCCCACTACTCTTGCTTTGATTTCGTCGGGTACTTCGTTCCATGTGGTAGGATGCCTCCCAAATATTTGAATACATCGACCTTTTGGTAACCATTGAATTTGTCAGTGTTCCTCCATCTGATTGAGTTCCTAGTGTATATCATATATCTTGTCTTCTCCTTGTTGACATGTAACCCCATTTTCTTAGCTCCGTTCTCTACAATTTGTATGTTCTCGTTTAGGTGTCTGGTGTTTGTGGCAAATATAGCAATCAAGTCGACAAAGGCGAGGCTCTGAGTTGTTCCATTAAATATTGTATCTCCCGGGTCTCTTGATAATTTTCTCGTGACAGATTTCTAGGCAATATTGAACAGGGTACCTGATAATGAGTCCTCTTGTTTGACACCATTGCAGATATCAAATTGCTCGGAAAGTTTTCCATGTACTCTGACCCTACTCTTCTTATGAAGCAACGTCATTCGTACGAGCTGCCTCAGTTTCAGTGGTATACAAAGTTCCTGCATAGCGTGGTAGAGCTACTGGAGGGACATAGTCTTGTAGACGGCTTCATAGTCGACATACAGCTGGTGGACCGTTACGTTGTATTCATAACACTTCTCCAGAATCTGCCTTAGAGTAAACATCTGATCTGTAGTGAACCTTCCAGGTCTAAACCCACTTTGGTATTCGCCGATAGCTTCAGTGTAAGCCTTTAATTTCGTCTTACCACCTTTTTAATGCAGAGGTACAATAACTAACATATTCCAGTCCTCTGGCATTTCCTCTTTTGACCAAAAGATTTTTAAAAAGGTAGTGCATTTCATCGGTGAATCTCGCGCCTCCATACTTGAACACTTCTGCCGGGAGGAAGCCTTCAACTGCGGTGGGATGAATGGTCATTTTCTTTATGGCCTCTTCTACCTCGTTCCGAGTAGGATATGACCCGTTGCCGTGTGTGACGTTCTCCAACTCGAAAGGTTGAGTTTCTTGAATGTTTGTATTAGCATTCAGTAGCTCATTAAAGTACGCTCTCCAGGACAACATCTAAATCTTTTCAGGACACTATCTAAATCCTCAATTATGTTAACTCAGTGTCGCGATATATAGTTGTGTGTGATTGCGCCTCACATCTTTGTTCGTGGCAGTCACTTAGTTCTTAGAGTCTCTCTTTCTGAAACTCCTGCTTTTTCTATCTCCACCAGGTCTTGACCGCTCTTTATTTGCTGTTCTAATCTAGTTTGGTTGCTCTAGTGTCTCTCTGCAACACTTTCCCCTTAGTCTCATCTGGTTCGCTCACAGCTCTCTTAAAGTCGTCGTCAAACCGTCCGTTCCTCTTAGTGTTAGTATACCCGAGCGTCTCCTCTGTGACCATTAAGAATTCACTCTTAAGGTCGTGCCAATGTTCTTTAGGATTTTCATACTAAGGAGCGAGGTTGTTATGGGTTTCTTCTTCTACATTTTGCTGAAATCTTAAGGGCAGATCAGGATCGTTGATAGTGCGGAAGGATAAAGCGTGGATGAAACTTTGATCGCGCGGAGCGCGGATGCGTGTGGAAGGATGAAAAAGAGGAAGGCTCCTGGGCCGGAGAATATTCCGAACGAGGTGATGCATCTAGTTGCAATCCACCAGGCTGAAATATTATGGACATTATATTCACGATGTATAAGTGAGGGAAAAATACCGAGGGAATGGAAGCAGGCCCTTTTGGTGCTTCGACAAAAGGTCTGCCTGGCAAGCTATACAAATTAGACCAAGTTGCCTCCTCAATACAATGTAAAAGGTTGATATTGGGGCACATGTAGAACGCCATTCAGCTATCAGACAGACTTTGAAATAAGCAGTTCGGCTTTAGAAAGGGAAAGGGACGTTCGAGTTAATACAAACTCAAAGGTCAGAGACTTTGCAAAAAATGCAACGAAAGGCACGCGGCGGGGAGAAGGATTACTGCAATGACAACCATAGACGACAAAACTCCGTAGCATGGGTGGGGGGGGGGGGGGGCATCATTGAGGTAGTAGGAAGAAAAAATATCCCTCCGTACATAGTTGATATAGTTATACACTACTTCAAAGGCTGATCTATGAAAAGGAGAACGGAAAAAACAGGCGACTACTGAGTACCGCTGGGATACGTCCTGGGCCTACCCTGTGGAAAGTTCTATATGATAGTCTACTGAACCTTAATATGTCGAAAGGTGTATCACTGGTAGCATTTGCGAAGACGTAGCCATACTAGCACAAGAGAAAGAGCTTTATGCCCTAGAAAATAAAATGAACGACAGCCTACGATGCATGGCAGGATGGATGGAAGAACGTAAATTGGAATGTAAATTGGAACTGGAACCCCAGAAAACAGAAAATATCGTGATCTCTGGTCGACGTAAGATTGGAACTCCATGTTTTAAAGTAATGGGACATAGTATTAAAGTAGAAGAAAAGATCGGATATCTAGGAATAACTATTGATAAAGCTATGAGTTTTAAGGGGCTCAAAAAAGAGGTTGCTCAGAAAACCAAGTGTAAGGCAATGTCTCTGTGTCGTATAATGCCAAGGGTTAGAGGCACGCAACTGGGCAAAAGAAAATTATATTGTACGGAACTAGACGCTACTCTAGTACAACGCTGTTCTGGCATGGGCGGAATGTATAAACAAAACATCGCTAAACGAGATGGAGAAAACGCAGCGGATAGGGCACCTAGCGGCAACAAGGACATACAAAACAACGTCCACGGTAGGTTTGGCAGGTCCTAGCGAGTATCCCACCTATTCAGCTTCACATAAATGAAAGATATAGAAGACATTGCGAGCACCAATACAAACGAATAAAAGGATGGCAGCATGACATTTTAAATAAATAAGTGGCAAGAAATGTGGCAACAAGATAAAGGATGGTGGACTTCCCAATGAGAGCATGCGGGTAACCTTTCATGTTACCCAATTTCTATCAGAATATGAATGCTTTGGCGAATACTTTTACCAAATAGGACGCACGCAGACTGCAGAATGCGAGTTACTTCGGCACGGAAAGATGACGCAGAGCACAAACTATTCGATTGTTCTGGTCTATTCGATTGGTCTGGTCGGATTTGAGAACGGAGGTGCGCGATAGGTTAAACATGACACGATAGAACTTAATCCACAGTATGTTAAACTCAAAGGAAGGCTGGGATGCGATGATTCTCTTGTAATTAACCCCAGACCAATTCCTTAGTGGGTTACTAGTCCATGTTTCGATTCTCTATGTTTAGCACAACCACGCATGCGTCCACTAGCTCCGGCATAAGATCGCCCCAACTCCTCCGCTCAATTCTTTGCACCTATTTGCTTGAATTTAGGTGCATAATCTAGAACCTTAGTAAGTATATTCCGTATAGTCACTGAAACATGAAATGCAATTCTTATACTTGTGTCTGTGGATGTTAGGAACTTATCCAATCGTTCTGAAAGAGCTGCAAGAATACTTTCACTCAGACACGGAATTCCAATCCCCCCGTCACGAGGTCGGGCATTAAGAACTGCATAACCTTCTTGACACAGCTGTAGAGGAATTTTTTTTTAATATTTGCTCGCCAGGTTACCATGTGGCTCATATTCACAACTTCCATACCAGTCCATATTATATTTGATACTCTCTCGTCTAGTGTTCTGGATTGTATTGTTTTGCCTTTGATCTAGATATTTTTATTATCTTCAAAAACTTTCTTCTTCACCGGAAGAAGCAGCAATTACAGAACATTTCTTAATATTTAATACTATCCCACATTTTTCGAAGAATTCCGCAAAAATGTTCAACAATCCTTGGGCACTTCTTGTCAACGGGCACTTTATAATCAACGTTAATTTATATACAAATATCTATATTTAATATAGACATACTTGGGGGGTCTATACAAATCTTCTTCAATTCAACATTCGAAAGAAATAAATGACAGTTCAGGAAATATACGCGCAATCGACGAACTGCGTACGAGCTCTAGCGAATGTATTGTTAGTATCGTGACCTATTGAATGCTATAAATAATGGGAAATATTGGAAAAACAGAATCCATCTTTCAGTATTAGAACACGCGACTTGATTACAGATGTATAGATAGATCAACCAGGCAAGTAAAATTGTTTGCGTATTTACATAGTGGAGCGGGCTTTTAGTGAAGTTATTATCGGCCATATCGCCTCTAATGGAAAAGACAAATGAATCAAGTAATTTATTTAAGCTTTAGAGGAATAAGCGGGGGACATTGGGGACCTCAATCATCATTTTATGAGTGGCAACACTGTTTATGTTACCAGTATTGCGTTAAGCTTCTAGCTATGTATAAACTGTAATTTAAGGTTGTGTCACTAATTTTCTTTGATTAATTCTTATCATTTAAAAAGTAAGTACAATTTCAGGTAATGGGCCAACAATGTGTCCCACTCAGGCATTTATGGAAATAATACATATTTTAGGTAAACTGGTTTTGTGACATTGTTTATTGAAAAATGAGTGGAAAGAGAAATAATAAACATTTGACTGAAGCAGAGCTTCATAGCCGATAATTTTGGAAAGAGTTAGCGTTGAAAGTAATAGCGAACCTATAGACAATCAAAGTGATATTTACAGTGATACTGATGACGAGGAATACTTGGTTCCCAGGGATGAAGTTTCTGAAATTACGGAAACGGAAGAAATTGGAGAAGAGATTATTTCTAAATCTGGTTTGAAATGGCCTACTATTCCAAAACCAGCCGCCAGGCGCCTGATAAAAAATAAAGTCACAGTTAAACCTGGCCCAACAGATTATGTACAATATCCAGTAACGCCTAAAGATTTCTTCAATCTACTACTTACGGAGGACATGAAAGAAATAATCTGCCGTTACACAAATAAAGAAGCTGAAAGAATATCTCTTCTTGCAATGGAAAACTTCCGAATCGCCAACGAAAATGGAAAAACTTTGATACTCTGGAACTAGATGAATTTCTGGGAGTGTTAATAAAAGCAGGAGCTCTTAGATGTCGTTGAGAATTAGAGAAAACCATAAGAAGATAATTTTTATAGCAGCAATGCCGCGTAACAGATTTTTGCAAATTTTGAGTTTCATTAGATTTGACGACAAGAAGACAAGGCAAGATCGAAAATGTATAGATAACCTAGCAGCTCTCAGAGACGTTTGGAACCTTTTGAAAGCGTAACTGTCGATGAACAGTTATTTTTTCGGGACAAAGGCCCGTTTAGACAATTTATAAAATCAAAGCCTTTTAGGTACGGTATTCAAATTTGGGCCTTAGCTGAAGTAAATCATCATATTTCTTCAACCTTCAGGTTTACACTGGAAAACCACCGGCCGAAAACCAGAAAAGGACCAAGGATCTCGTGTAGTCAAGGACTTAACACAACCTATTTATGGAACCACGGATAATTTTTTACATCTGTAGGTCTTGCAAACTTCCTGTTAGAGAAAAGTTGACATTATTTGGGATCGTGAGAAAAAGTAAACCGGATATATCACACCAATTAAAAATTGCTGAAAGACCAGAAAAACATTCTTTGTTTGCATTCTGTCAAGATGTGGCTATGGTTTCATATGTTCCTAAGAAACGAAAATTAGTCCACGTTTTGTCTCACAACATTCAGATAATAGCATTTCCAAGAAGATAATAAAAAACCAGTTATGATTTAGATTATAACAGCACCAAAGCAGGCGTAGACAAAGCTGATTAAATGATTTGTGAATTTATTAAGTGCTAGACATACACCTCGATGGCCATTTAGACTTTTAATGAATATCCTAGACGTATGTGCTCTAAATTCTTTTATTTTGTTTGTGCAAACAAATCCTGAATGGAACAAGCAGCAGTCACATCGAAGAACAGTGTTTCTTGTAGAACTGGGCGATCAATTTAAACACCAGTTCATTCATTCTAGTGTCATTGAAGCACTGAAAGATTGTGGCGTCTATAAGACATACTCTTGCACTTGCAGAGGCGTCGGATGAACAGAAAAAGCATGCTAGATGTTATCGCTGCCCTAGGATGGAAGACAAGAAATCAAGGATAAAGTGTGATAAATGCGAAAATTTTGTATGTGAGACTCACAGAAAAGCTGAAAAGCGGGATGTATGTAATCCTGAGTGTTCATCATCTGATTGATTCCTGCAAAACTGCACAAAGACAACGTTTTTTTGATTAGTCTTTCGCTTTTGTTATTATTTTTTAACAAATTTTATAACTTCACACAAAACATCAAATTCATCGTTTATGTCATACATTATTATGAAATAAAATATGGGGTCCAGAAGGTACCCCACTTAGGCATTTACGTGACAAAAATATGCTCAGGCCTCTAAAGGTAAAATTGTATTGGTCGTTAAAAATGTTTACATGCAATCCAATGTCATGCCCATTCATTCCCATAAATAAAATAAAGTAATCAATGCTTTGCAATTAAGAACATAAATCAACACTTAAATAAAAGTGACTTTATGATTTGTTCATTTACAACAAAAAAATGTTAAACTAGGTACTTAAAGATTTTGCCGTTGTACACAAACTATATATTTATTATTTTAGAGAAACGCACTATTACCTTAATTATTTATTTATACTTAATTTAGATTTTCCTCGATCAACAATTAAACTCGACTTTACTTTATTCATCAACATTATTCCCAAGTTAATTTATCTGAATTATTCCTAAAAATATTAATGCTAAGTACCGTGCTACAATAGATCAATGCATAATAAAATACTTAATAAAATTATGATCACACTTTAATTAGACATGACTTTATTTTATTTAATTATTAATCTAATATTATTTTATTCGGGATTATTATTGCACTACTTTATCCGGCATTACGACGTTCGGCAGACGCCCCAATTTACTGTTCCTTACGGCTGTGGGTGAAAAGTTTTTATACATCTCAGGTCCCTTATCTATATGGATACTTTTAGTCATGATTAATTTGTATCCCATTGGCGCATTCTAGAATATTTTCTATAACACCTATGTGACATCGGTCAATGGACTTTGTTCCCATGCATAGCTTCTATGTACAATTGATTTGTTTATGATGTAATTAATTAGCATAGGGTATAATCAATAACTTATATTTATCTTCATAGTTTGATCATAAAATAGATCTATATTAAGTTACCCGATGACTGTCCCCTTATCTGAAATCTTATTTACAATACTAAACCTTTTATAACGTCTAATTATTTTAACGTACTTACTATATTTCTGAGTACTTAATGCTCAATCCTTTTACATTAACCTAGGAACGTCGAGAAATCTCTACGTTACAATACAAAATACCAAGATATTGGTAATATGCTATTGGAAGCAGAGAACTTACAGAAAGTCCAATAGGTAAACATGGGTTCTAACAAGGACAATTCCAACGAATCAATACCAGAACAGAGACAATTTTAGGAAGGAAATACTTTCAAATACAGATAACTAAATATGCTTTATAATTTAAATCAAATTAGAAAAATTGACAAATCTAGGGTCCAACAAATTGGTCAAAATTTTGTCTGGAAGTTTTAAAATTCAAGCCCTCGAATTTACCAACAAAAACCAGTGGTTAAAAACTTGTAAATTTTAGAATGTGGCTAAGTTTACAAGAGAGAAAAGCTCTACAACCTCATTTCTTATATTCCTATTTAGAATATTCCTGAATCGTTTATTGAAATCTATACGCAGAAGTTCTGACTTTTGTCAGGTTTGTAGGTAAATTTTCGTTTTTGAAAGCACTGATGTTAAATAACCCTATGTAACATTTCCTTTTTAGAATATCCTTGAATCACTCATTGAAATCATCGTGCAGAACCTCCAAGTCAGTATTCTTCTTGTACAGCCTATTTATATCCACTGCTGGATGTAGGCCTCCCCTTATCTTCTCCATTCTTCCCGATCAATTGCCACTTGTTGCCACGTATGTCCTGCTATTCTATTTATGTCGTTTGTCCATCGCTCCGGTGGTTTTCCCATTGGCCTTATTTTTGGTGGTCTCCACTGTAGAATGGCTTTGCTCCAACGATCATCAGTCATTCTGGCTATG
>WYDF02011915.1:0-13606 GCA_009867245.2 Adranes taylori
CCTAATCGATTATTTACGTAATTCACATTTCCCCATTTATTTCTCACTAGTTTTCCTCTCCCTCTCTACCTCTGCCTCTATCACTTATCCATTTCGTATTCCTTTGATCTTTTACTAACGTCTGCCTTCCTTCAACCCAATACCACATTACAGCTCAAATCCACATATTATTGTTTCCTACTGTCTCTTGACCCTTTCTTCCTCCTTTAGCTATCTCCTTTATTTTATTTTGAAAATCCCGTTCCTTCTGAGTTACATCCCTTATTGACATCCTAGTTGCTTTTAACATCTAAATTATTTCTACTTTGTTTTCCCATTGTTACATTTGACAATAAGTGGTCTCTTTCTTCAATTACCATCCTTTCTCCACAATCTAAATATGTCATTTACATCTACTTTTAACTACAGTTCTCTGAATACTATGTTTATCAGCTCATCTGTATCATTTTCTTTTTCTTCCAGACCATCTATTATAATGATCATTCGCCATTCCGCTTTCTGCCTTCTCTTCTCTGCGTTTGGCCACTTCCTTGACTCTTCTTTGCAACTTTCTTTTCTCCTAACTCCATCTCACTTCTTATGTTTGTTATCTCATTTAGCAGTTCCTTTTCGAATGCTGACAGAGGTTTCTTGTTTCCTTTCGATTATTTTCTCCATCAATTGCTGTAATCTCTTCTTTTTTTTTACTTTTATGCTGGCGTTACTTATTCTGCCATTTCCGATCACTCGATCTGTTCTTCCTCCAAATCTTCAGAGAAGTCCTAAATCTTCATTCAGTACTATCCTATCTATTAAAGATAATTTGTTTTTATCTTATCATTGTCTTTTACTATCTGCGGCATTGAGTATCACATATTTTATAAATCAATAAATAAATTTGATTTTATAGAAATTATATGCATATTACACGGACATCAAATGCATCAAAGGTCATATGGTTACTGTAAATCACTTCTGAGCGAGTGGCGCCTCAAATGTGACGTAAACACACAACAGCGCAGCTGACTGATGGTGGTGTTCACATACAATGTACTCATAGACATATTCAGATTGCCCACACCAGATGCTGTTTCCATTTCTTTCATTTATTTATTATTGCAATAAATGCTTTAATATACAAACTAAAATTGCTAAAGATAGATTAAGGATTCACGGAATGGGAATTGGTACATTTACTAAATTTAAACTAAAAATATATTAAAATATTTTTTTATTAAAATCCGAAAAAAATGAAATAAATGAAAATAAATTAGCTAAAAAAATCATTTAAAGTGCGAAAAAAATTAAATAAATTAAAATAAATTAATAAAATTATAATTTATTAAATTTAAAGTAAAAATATATAATAAATTATGATAAATCCAAATCCGAAAAACAATCAAATAAATTAGCTAAAAATTCACTTAAAATCTGAAAAAAAAATCAAATAAATTAAAATAAGTTAAAAATCTAATAAATTTGAATAAATAAGCTTAAAACTTTTTTAACTATTAATGAAATTGTAATTTACTATTTTTAAACCAAAAAATATATTTTTGTAGAAATTATTAAAATATAAAAATAAATAAAATATTTACAATTCTCTTCAGATATACACTTAAACTTTATTTATAAAAAAAAACTTATAAATTATGAAAATATAAATTAACATAGATAATTTTAGACAATTAGACAACTCTGACACACTGACACCTTGAACTAATCAAAAGCTAACAAAGTTGTCTTCTGTGGAGTCCTTTAGGTCTTTTGATCCAAATCTCATCAAATCACATTTTTATGCCTTCTTGTTTCATCCACTCGTTTTCTTGCACATAGCCAAGCACAGCTAGAATCTTTTCCTTTGGCAAGGTTTTCATTTTGAAAATTAACATGGAAGGTAGCTTGGTGCCATCAGCTAGGCAAGCCAAAACAACTGTGTAATGTGTTTTTTCATGTCCACTTTTTTGGATGGCAAGTGTTTTAAATCGTTTGTGATCAACAGTCCTGTTAGAAGGCACAAGTTGAGAGGAACTTCATCCATATTACCAATCTGACTCGAATTAAAATGAATTTTTTTCATAGGTTGATGAAACTAGAGAATTTTTTGAGCAAGTTTGGCACGTGTCCGCATACTCAGGCAATTTCTCTTCATGCAGAGGAAACACCATTTAGGTGTTGATTTGAAATCCATTGTTTCAACATTTCTTCCATTTCTCTCGTTTGACACATGACTATTTTTGTTCAGATTGCATAGCTACTGGCACGCTGGAACTTTTTTCCAATTGTGGTCACTTTGCACTTTTTCCTCGTAGAGCCTTCTTCATTCTAGGAATCTTCAGAAGTTATTTTTCCTAATTACGCCACTGTATTGTAGATCTGGATGGAAAAGGGCCAAAGGGTCTACCAGCGGCATGGTTTCTATGCTCCACCATTTTCAACTTGAAGTTTGCAGAATATGAAAGCAGTTTTATATTAATGGACATGTTGAGGTATTACCTAATCGAATTTTATTCCTTGTCATCAGTGAACTACTGTATACATGACCGTAATGCGATATGTATTGAAATTGTTTAGAATCAGCTCACTATGATGGCGCCATTTTTTGCGCGGTAAACAGATTTTGCACGCTCAACACATAGTCACAAGCCGTACGTTATTCCAGCTTCTCTTCGCAAGCCTATGGTCAGGTGATTTGCAGATACACACACACAAGAACTACTCTGACAATTTGCGCCGTCGAACAATAAGCGCGCCGATCAGCTGAACACACACACACACACATCATTTGGTTTGGAATTCGTATCAACAAGTATGTAGATATTTTATTTAAATCTTAAATTAAATTATATAATCATACAGTCCACTTCAAACAAACAAAAGATACAGGCATACGCATCGAAAATACAAAATACCGCCCCCACTGAAGTGGCGCCGCCTTTGTTGTGTCTACGTCATTTGACACGGTACCAACTTTTAAAAAAGTCGACCGATTTTTTTTTAAAGAAACGAAGGTCGTTATAGAAAAATAGTAAGTATTCCATAAACAAATGCATGTAAAAGAATTCCACATTTCAGAAATAGCTGGGTACAAATGCCCTAGACATTGCATCAATCGATAATTTAAAATAAAAATTAATAATTTGACAAACCTTATCGATCAAATCGATAGAAGAAAAGATCTGTATGTATCTTTAATGGAAGAGCAAAAATTAAGATTAAACATATTTGACCTAATTGTCGTTAGTTAATGATTACTCAAAGTTAATTAAAGTTATTTAAAATATTTTAAGAATGTCTGCCTAAACGGGGCTCCTAGACTAGAGCTGCAGAATAATATGATCTGAATAATATGAATAATATGACCGCGAACTTGTCGGTCTTAGAATGGAATGCAGACGCTTTCTGTTAAACGCCTGCATTGGGATTTTATTAATTAACACGCTTTCCTCAAATCGAATAGGCTATACTGTAATTATAATTTTAAATCTAAAAAAATACATAATGATTTTGGGCAAAATCGTAAAATTTTTAGGTTTATAAATTTTTTTTATAATTTTAATAAAAAAAAAATTATAATGATTTTAGGTAAAATCGTTAATTTTTAGATTAATACAAAAAATGTTGACAATCATATAAAAAAAAATTTGATTTAAAAAAATGTATAATGATTTTGGGCAAAATAGTAAAATTTTTTGATTTATAAGAAATTATTTAAATATAGAATTTTTTAAATTTAAAATTTAAATTTCAAAAAATTTTTACAATGCATTTGGGAAAAATCGTTGAAGTTTTAGATTTATAAAAAAAATTTATGTCAAAAAAAATCAAATTTTAATTTCTAAAAAATTTTTATGATTTTGGGCAAAATCGATAAATTTTGAAATTTATGTAAAAAATTATGATCACATAAAAAATTTAATTTTCATTTCTAAAACAAATGATTTTGGGCAAATTCGTTAAATTTTTATAAAAAAAATTGATTTTAATTTCTAAAAAAATTTTTAGCGTCAGATAAAATTTTTTTTATTTCAATTAAAAACAATTATAATGATTTTAACCAATCGTAAAATTTTTAGATTTATAAAAAATTTTATGCATAAAAAAATTATGTTTATTAAAGAAAACAATCATTTTGGGTTAAATCGTTAAATTTAAAATTTATTTTCGAAATATTTTAATAATTTTGAGTAAATTATTATTCAATGTTTATTTACTTCTGATTTGAGGTTTAAAATAAAACTATTTAATTACATTAAAATTGTTTTACATAATTATAATATTAATGATTTTTATAATGATGCTAGAGTATTATTTTTAATTCTGGATTTTAGAATCTGCATTTTAGAATCCCCCCTGGCAGAACGCTACATTTTTTGTTAATTAAAAAGAATTTACAATAATTTTTTTTTAACTCTGATTTTTATTGGTTATTTCAATTTATTTAGTCACTTTATTAGAATATAATATACAAACTAAGATAACCTGCTTGCATCCAGATTATATTTAACTCAACCCTGTATTTTGTTAGATACACGGCAATAGGAATGAAGTGAAATGTATAATTATATTTCAACTGTGTGTAGAAATTTTGTGATATGTAAATAGATTTCTATTTTATTGTAGGTGGTTGCTAAATAGAGCTATACAAGAATTTAACCGTGTGGAGTTGGCCTCAGTAAACATAGCAGAAAAACAAACGTAAATGGGAAAAAGTGCAACATATAACAGCGAATGTGGCTGATATCGACACTGTATAATAGCTCAACCAGAATACAGACATCAAATATGTACAGGCTACCGCGAGGAAACGAAAAAAAATCTTGGGCGCCACCCCGACGAGATTTGTGTGTTGTAACATATACCTTTATCTCTATGTTTTGTTCGTTATGCATATATCATATTTGACGTACTGTTAGTTTTATGGATTTCTAATTTTCGAATTATCACCCACCATATCGATATTGTATGAAGACTAGGGTAACCAGATTTATTCAAGTCGGATGCTGGACGCTGAGTAAATATAATAGAAGTGGCAAAAACAAGTACCAACAAATATTAGGATAAGTTGTGACTATAATTTGTAATTAAATAGATATTTTTGCTTATTTTTAGTGAAAATATAAGCATAGGCATTATAGCTTCATACAAATTTTTTCTTCTTATTAATTACCAAAAAATAATTAAAATTTACTGAAAATTTAAAATACCAATAAAAATAAGTAACATCAAAAGAAGTAAAATGCTGTACGTGTTGCTGGACATAGTTTGCTGCTGGACGAACCATTTAAATTCCGGACAGTCCAGCAAAATTTCGTACGTATGATTACCCTAATGATGACGAATTATACGAGGAGTTGTTTCTCAATCATAAACTTAAACATTGCACTTTTCTCATAATTTAGCGTTATCGCGTTTCGACGATTTTAGAAAGATAATTTAAGAGGAATCATTTCTTTTATTATAATTTATGACTGCTATTAGGGCATTTTTTTTATACACGCAGAGGCGTAAGTAAGGGTAAGGGTTTACACCGCCTCAACAATACATGTCAATATAAAGCTACAATATTATACCCGTCTATTTGTAAAAATTTGTTTTCTCAACCCCTTTAGAGAAGCTATATCAGCGCCCATGTACCAAAACGCATTTCCCTAGCATAATCTTGGAGAAGAAAATAATTATGATCTCTATACCTCTAATCTTTTAAAACTTAACCTACTTACTAACGCCTCCAGACCCTGCTTATTTAAACAACATCTGTTGGATTTCCATCTGGTCCAAATGCACCTCCTTGATTCACTCCTTTAATCTCCTCGATAACTTTCTCTTCATCTATATGTTTCTCAATCTCATTTTAATTCTCCTCATTTTTATCCTTTCTCCTATCTCCATCTTCTTTCATTCTCCGTGGCTTCCCCATCCATTTCCTATTTACATTTATCTTCACAACTAAGCCCATTAAGCCTTTCTTTCTCTTCCTCTTCTTCCTCCTTTCTACACTTTTCCATTTTTGCCTTTACTTTAATTCTTGATTCCATGTATTCCAACAACTCTACTTCTCCTAATATAGCTTTCCTTAGAATTTCTCTTGTTTTCCTCTTATCTTGCATCCACCCATCATCAAACCACAAGATCTTTCCCTACTTTCATTTGCTCTATTTCCTGTATCTGTACCAAATTTCTCCAAATTCTCTGCACTACTTCATTTACACCGTCCATCTTCTCCCATTCCTCTTTTACCAACTTCTCTTTAAATTTAAATCGTTTCTTATCGGCCTATCTAAAGCCGTCCCAATTTTTATAATCATTTATATTTTCATTTTCATCCATCTTTCTTTTCCATTTAGCCTTCCATTCCAATTGTAACGAAATGTTGTCCGATTCACAGCTTTTCCCTCTCTAATTTTACCCGTATCTTCAGCTGCCCTTTAAATTATCAAAGCATAATCAATTACAAGCCCTCCTCCATTCCATGCATCCATTCCCTACTACTAATCCCCCTTTTTCCACTCAATCTACAAATCTCTTTCCTTTTGTATCAACAACCTTATCTTTTGACTTTCTCTCTTCATACTTTCTATCATAATCTGAAAGCCCACTTCCCATCGCTTATGTTCAAGTTCCAATTTCCCAGAATCACCCCAACAAAATTTGTTTCCTTAGAATAACCCTGGAAGAGATAATTCTTATGATCTCATCTTTTAAAACTGAGGACCCATTTATAAAACTATTGATACCTTAGCAAATGTCTGTCATACTGCGTTTATTAAATGGATATTACTTTGGCCAATGGGTACAACTTTAGTCAATCATAAGAAATTTCAGATTGGAACAGAAAAACAAAAATTTATTAGACCTCCCTCCCCTCCCGTCCTCAAAAAAGCATAGTGCAAACACATGGTGATAATGATAAGTTCAGACTACTTCGTTTGAGTGCAAAAAGTTTTATATGAGGATCAGAAATGTTACAAGAAATACAACTTCAATAAACAATGATGTAGTTCTACCTCGTATATACCATTTCTGGGTTCTCGACAACACATTTTGTTCATGTAAAAATCTCGTAATCCTTTTGTTCATTGTCCTTACAAACAATTTGTATAACTCATTCATTATAGTAATCCTTCTGTAATTCTTCACGGCTTCTCTGTCACTTCTCTTAAATATTGGAATTATCTCTCCTTCTTTCCATTCATCAGCAATCCTCTTCTTTCTTTTCTACATTTCATTGAGCCTTCCGTACCCTACTTATTTAAACAACTCCACACGTCTGTAGGAATTCCATCTGGTCAAATGGCACTTCCTTTTTTTTTATTCTTTAAATCTCCTCTATAACTTCCTCTTCATTTATGTCTTCCTCAATCTCAGAGAGAATCCTTCATCCTTTCTCCATCTTCTTTTATTCTCCGTGGTTGCCTGTACCATATCTAATCCACATTCTTTACCCAGTCATTTATACTCACCAGTCACCATTCACCCATCCCTACTAGTTTTAATAAATCAATTCAATCTTAAATACCTCCACACGTCCTTTTCACAACTAAACCCTTTGATCCTTTCCTTCTCCGCTTCTTCTTTGTACATATTTCCAATTGTTCCTTTATTTTAATTCTTGTTTCCATCAATTCCCTCCACTCTACTTCTCCTAATGTAGACCTTCTTAAAACTTATCTTCTTTTTCTCTTCTCTTTCATTCACCTTGCATCAAAAACACTACATCTTTCCCTATTCTCATTTCTTCTCCTATCGTGCCTCGTTCTCAAATTTCTCCTAATTCCCAGCGCTACTTCATTTACACCTTTCATCTTCTCCCATTCCTCTTTTTTCAGTCAGCCTTTAAATTTAATTCGCTCCTTATCGTCCAATCTAAAACCACACTCCTTTTTACAATCATTTATATTTTCATTCTCATCAATCTTACTTTTCCATTCAGCCTTCCATTTCAATTATAACGGGAAAGCGGCTAGATTCATACCTGTTCCCTATCTTCATTTTACCCATATTCTCTGCTGCCCTTTGATTCGTCAAAGCATAATCAATTACAGGCTCTTCTCCATGAATCCAATCCCTACTACTAATCCCTCATTTTCTACCCAGTCTACAAATCTCTTCCGCGTCAACCAGCGTATTATTTGATTTTCTCTTTTACATCATCCCAATTCTCCTATCCTCATGTTTCAATCTCCCAGAATTACCAACCTATAAATTTCTTCATCTAGCCACTTTGCACTCATACCATGTGCATTCAACAAAATCTCTATTTACAAATCCAATCATCCATTTTTTTTTCCTTCCACTTTTAGCTTCCTGAAACATAAGCTTCTTATATCCATGCGTACTATTTTCTTCTCGGCCAACCAGTCTGCTCTCACTCCAATTATAACCCCCCGCTTGCTCTTCCACTTTCAGCTCCTTAAACAACCCATTTAAATCCCGCAGGTACTACAAGAAGTACAACGTCAATAAAGAATGCTGTAGTTGTATTTGACATTTGACAATTCAGATAAGGCTATGAAAGTTTCTACAACACACCACTCGGAAGGAAAAAATTACTAAACCTTAACAACAAAAACTGCAAAACAACTGGAAACTAAATCAAAAGACACTAGGCAAAAAAAATCTGTTCCTAGCAATACAAAAATAGTTTGGAGTCGAACCAGCTCTCAAAGTACAATTCATGCAAGAAAAATTATTAGCTTGTGTTGCTTCCCGTCCTGGACGAATTAATGAAGCAAACTTATACCCCCCCCCCCCCTCTTGTTAACACACACCATTTCCCCATTCTTCTAGAATTCTCCTTTTACCCAGCCATTCTATTCATACACCTTGCTAAAGTCCTTATACCACTATATAAGGAGGCACCCCATTCGGTCCAACTGCATTTCAATTTTATATATTTCTTATCTCCTCTTAGTGTCATCTTCTATTTCTTCTTCTTCCTCCGTTCTCCATCCTTTTCCACCCAGTCCAATTTCCCCACTCCTACTTCCTCTCACGTCCTCCCTACACTTTCCATCCGATTCACACAACTGCAAAATCCACTCTTCTCAATTACCTTCTGACAACTCCTTTATCCTTAAATAACACCAAACATCCTTTTCATTCTTTAAATAGATAAACGTTGGATATATTCATACAATGCGGGAACTAAGTAACAATCAAATATTTTAGTGTTCGAAGCAGATGTTACAATCATTGCTTTAGAGAATCAGGGAACAAGTTAATGCTGAAACAACAATTTTCTTGCCAGAAGTCCTGGTGAAATAAGATAAATCAACTAAAAAAATATTGAACCATTCTCCATCAGAACAATGCCAGCCTTTATACGTCTAACAATTAACTATTTGAAGGAAAAAAGAAAACTGCCACTAATTAATCTTTTAACAAAATCTTTGTGTTTTCAAATGTCAAAGCAAAAATGCGTGGAGAGAGATTTTAATCATTTTAAGAAATTACTGAAGCCTTCGAAAACCATGTATTTAAAATACCTCCTTGAAGGGAGAAAATAATATTGCTTCGGACATATACAAAAGGATACAAAACTTAAAAATGAATGTTTCGAAAAGATTTGTACCAACAACTTTTTTTCCATCGTTAGTGTATAAATGTTAAGGCTACTCCTCGTAGCTTTGCATTTGAAATACAATCTAATGTTTCCATATTTTATAATGACCTTGCAGTAGCGGAACCACTATTGACATAATCAATTTAACACAATACAATAATTCAATAAAACAGATGACATAGAGAAGGATATAGACAGAGAAAGAGAGTGCAGGATATCCCTAACAAGTTAATCAACCTCCTAGAAGTCACCCAATTTGATCTCGAATTATCCTTTCCTTATACCTATCACTATCTTTTTCATTATCCCTAATCCTCTCCCTTGCGGTCCAAAACACCTCTTCCAATTCTTTCGTCCTCATCCCATTCCAAACTCTCAAATTCCTTTGCCCAGTGTTCCCGTCTTTCCTCTTTTTTCCATATATTCAAAATCCTCTCCTCTCCAAGATCGGTTCCCTCTTTCCTCCTAAATCTCGCAAACATCCTTTTTTCGTTCATACTTCCAGCCTTGGTATTCTACCAAAGTATTTGATGTATCTTCTTTCTCTTAATCATACATTCCGCTCTTGCTTTTCTACAGGCTTTATCCGTTCAATCATTACATTAATACTATAATTCTCGTCCCTTATTTTACGATACCATCCAATCATAAATCATTCTCCTTTCCTTGTTCCATAAACTCATACTTCCTCCTTCAATCATCTCCTTCATTGCATCTAAGTACACCCATTCAACCACACTATCATTATCCACCATCATTACTTTCCTCTCATATCTCACCATCTTCTTAAACCCATCCACACCTGACACCACACTTATACCTATTTAGCTCTTGCAGTACAATTTGGTCCGGCGTCAATTTCTCTACTCTAATTATCCTTTTCTTACATCCTATTGGCATCGTATCTCTGTACCTTTTCTCTCACACAAAGTCCATACTTCAGCACCATACATCAAAATACTCTTTACACATACCTTAATAATTCTTAACCTCATATTCACTGACTCACCAAATCTCTCTTCCCATACCCATTTCATTCCTTCTTTCGCTACTGTCATCATCCTCGTATGCTTTTTGCCTGAGCTTTGTATTTGCATTGTTTTTGTATTTTCATGTTTTTTAACGCGAATATTAGCTTATACCTGATTTTTTTTAACCATTGTACTCACTGCATAGGTTTTTTGTTAAAAGCAATAAAACGTTTTGTTCCAAACTATTTATCCTTTAATTTTTTTTTTTTTAGAAACAATTAAAAGATGATGTTCAATCAAAATAATCTGAGTGTAATATTTGTATTATAGACAAAATCAATATTATAGGTAACTCTGCCCTCTCTGGGCCACTAGTACAATCAATTTAAATATAATTTCCTTGACAGGATGCTACTGTAAGGGAAATTGCTGTAAATGATATTTAGCGCTTACGAATTTCATGAATAGATGTCTATAGTCTATTTATCATAGGCTTAGAGTTTAGGACCGGATTAAGGTATTTATTAAATAACATAAATCTATTTTAAATTAATGAAAATAATAAATGCTTTGATATACTGTATCATTTGATAATAAATGATATACTGTTTATAGTGAGAATCGACGAGTTCATCAAAATAGCCATCAACTACAGGCTCCACCTCTTCATTGTTGACAAATCTTTTACCACCGTGCAATTCTTTGAAGTTTGGAAACAGAAAAAAAAATCGGAGGCAGCTAAATCTCATTCAAAATGTTGAGCTGAGTTATGAAGAACATATATACCGAAATAAAAGAAATCTGCTAAATGGCAAGAGATTAATTTGTACATATAGTGACTTCTTCATGCTACAGTAAAAAATATTGAACTTTTGAGAATATACCAAAAAAAAAAGAGGGCATTGGCATCAAAAGGAGCCAGGAAACTTGGACGCATATGGTAAATACAATCTTGCACAACACAAAAAAAGTTAATTCCATATATTCTGCAACCCATGGGTTTCTGAAATTCTGGCTAGTTCAAATCTTACCTAGTCATGGGTATTTCCCAACATTCCCTCAAACGTTTTCGGAAAGAGCACTCAAGTACTTACAGATATTACAACGATGAACTGAATGATACAGAACCTGCATATAGAAATAAGCCAAGTTCATTCAATGACAAAAGATTAATTTCTGGATAATGTGATTTCCGTATGCTGTGAAGCCAAGAAAATTGGAATTTTGAGAATTGACAGAATAAAGAAGATATTGAATGAACTATCAAGAAAGAGGTGGCAGGAAACTTGCGAGCACATAGTAAAATCAATCTTGGACAACAAATTTAATTCCATATATTATGGGACCAATGGGTCTCTGAATTTCTAGCTAGCCCAAATTTTCACTAGTCGTAAGTGAGTCCCAACATTACCTCAAACGTTATAAGAAACAGCACTCAAATATTTGTAAACATTGTAACGTTGAACTGAATGATGCAGAACTTGCCTGCAGAAATAAGGCAAGTGCACGCAATAACAAAAGATGACAAAAAACAAGAAAATTGGAATTTCGAGAATATACAAATAAACAAGGTATTGATAGAACTATCAAGAGGTGGCAGGAAACTTGGGAGTATATGGCAAAGATAATCTTGGACAAGAAAATTAATTTTATATATTTTGAGGCCCATGGGTCTCTGAATTTCTGGCTAGTTCAAATCTTCACTAGACGTGAGAGTTTCCCAACATTATCTCAAACGTTTTAAGTATCAGCACTCATGTACTTGCAAACATTGCAACGTTGAGCAAAATGATGCAGGACCTACATACAGAAATAACACAAACCAACGCAATCGCAAGATTAATTTGTGATGAATCTGATTTCCTCATGCTACAAAATCAAGAAAATTGGAATTGGAACTATACAAAATAAAGAAGGTTTTGAGAGATCTATCAAGAAATGGCAAATATTCTGGCTAATTCCAAATATTCTGCGACACATGGGTCCCCGAATTTCTGAGTAGTTCAAATCTTAACTCGTCTTGGTTGTTTCCCAACATTACCTAGCATGTTTTAGAAAACAGCAGCCAAGTACTTTTGAACATTACAACGTTGAGTTAAATGATACAGAACCTGCATACAGAAATGAGGCAATTCTACGCAATCGCAAAAGATTAATTTGTAGATAATAAGATGTCCTCATGCTACAAAGTCAAGAAAATTAGAATTTTGAACAAAGACAAAATAAAGAGGATATTGAAGGAGCTATCAAGACATGGCAAGAAACTTGGCAGCAGATGGTTAAGACAATCTTTGACAAGATAGTGAATTCCACATATTCTAAGACCAATGGGTCTCCCAATTTTTGTCTAGTTCAAATCTTAGCAGATCATGGGTATTTTCCAACTTCAAGTACTGGGATACATTCCAAAATTGAGTTGAATAATCCAGAACCTGGATACTGAAATGAGACAAGCCTACTCAATGATAAGGTATTAAATTGTGGATAATGCGATTTTTTTATGCTATAAAGTCGAGAAAATTGGAATTTTAGGAATTCGCAAAATAAAGAGGGTTTTGACAGAAATATAAAGAGGTGGTACTAAACTTGAGAGCACATGGTAAAGAAAACCTTGAACAAGAAAGTTAATTCCACTTATTCTGGGACTCATGAGTCTCTGAATTTCTGACTAGTTCAAATCTTAACTCGTCATGGGTGTTTCATTACATTAGCTCACATGTTTTAGGAAACAGCACTCAGGTAGTTGCGAACATTACAACGATGACTTGAATGATGCAGAACCTACATACTGAAATGAGGCAATTCTGTGCAATGGCAAAAGATTAAATTGTGGATAATGAGATATCCTCATGCAACAAAGTCAAGAACATTAGAATTTTGAACAAATACAAAATAAAGAGGATATTGAAAGAGCTATCAAGGCATGGCAAGAAACTTGGGAGTAGATGGTTAAGACAATCTTTGACAAGAAAGTGAATTCCACATATTCTAAGACCAATGGGTCTCTCAATTTCTGTCTAGTTCAAATCTTAACTGATAATGTGTATTTTCCAACATTGAAGTACTTGCAAACATTCCAAAGTTGAGTTGA
>WYDF02011926.1:0-13605 GCA_009867245.2 Adranes taylori
ATACTTTTTATTTGATAATTCGATTCTACGTATTTTTCATAACTTTCAATCTAAGACTTGGTAGGTCTATACCAGGTATTTCAAAAGTTATGGCTAGTTTTATGCCAAAAAATATTTTGCATGTTATTGAAAATTGTATATAGGTGTACCGAAACGCGTAGTAAGCTATTTTTCAATTTCTTTAAACACCCTATATTTTATATAATGGTTGCATAGATCTTTAGCGCCACTTTCATTTTTATTAACCACTTCCTATGTCTAACTTCAACCGCTTTTGAGATATTTCCAATTTTGTAACAGTATTCTCAATTTGGTTGAATTTTTTAATTCGATCGAGTTGGCCGTGCAATAAATATTTATATAAATAATCCATTTTAACATGAATTTAAAATTTTTATTTATTTATCGAAAAAATAACTCTTATAGAAAGGTATTAAATAACGTAAATACTGAGGTTTTAATTTATGTCTCATAGTACCTAATTAAATAAACATCCATTAGTAATTATTTTAGACTAAGCCATAACTTTTGAAACACCTGGTATAGACCTACCAAGTCTTAGATTGAAAGTTATGAAAAATACGTAGAATCGAATTAGCAACTAAAAAGTATAGTTTTCCATTTAAAAAAAGGTATTTTTTGTTCGGCCTGCAGTTATGGAACATAATTGCATAACCTGTATACATGAAAATATTTTTAGTTTATGTAGCTTAAAGCCCTAGATATTTCTGCTTTGGAAATTTTTCTCCATATAATATGATACAGGAGCAATTGGACTTGGAGATCGGTATATTAATTATTTTCTGGAAAATCTTACACATTTCCATTAATTGAATAAACAATATTAGGACATAGTTATATCTAACGAAGCCACACAAGAAGTTCCAATGTTATATATAATCACACCAACCTATCGTCGGCCTGAACAGATAGCCGAACTTACAAGACTTTCGCATACTCTAATGTTAGTGCAAAATCTCTACTGGATCGTCGTTGAAGACGCCGACAACAAGACGCAGCAAGTTGCCGAACTCTTAACCAAAACCAATCTACCGTACGAACATCTATTGGGTAAGAGATACAATAATCGAAACGTCTAGTTGCAAAATCAGATATACGAGGTAGGATCAAATAATACGCAAAATTATCATTACCATTCCTAAATCTTAATATTGTCCCCATTGGACATAATATATCTCTTTCATCGTTTTTTCAGCTCTTCCAAGCAACAAATTGAATTTTCGATTTGGCGTTTAAATTCTGCTAAAAGTCGTCCTTTCATAGTCTTTTTTATCGTTGGGAATAGAAAAAAGTTGCAGGATTCCATGTCGGGTGATATTGGAGGATGTTTTGTAAGTGTGCATTATCGTGATGCTATCGGCAGGAGTTGTCTCATCACAATTTCAGACGTTTTCTTCAGATTGCTTCAAGGAAATGGCGTAAAACTTCTAGCTAGTACTCTTTGTTGACAGTACGATCAGGTGGCAAGAACTCATGGTATACTATGCGATTTATGTTGAAGAAAACTGAGTAGAACCTTCACATAGAAGAGAAATTAGTGAGCTTTTATCGCTCTGGTCGCATGCAGTTGTCAACATACGTTTGAGGAAATATTTACCAATAAAACAACAAAAAGTTGACAGTTGGACTTCTACAACCCGCAAAATTTGCAAATTCCGCGCATTATCTAATCGTACCTCGTATAACTTTTATCAATTTGCGGGTTACGTCTTTATGCAATTTGAAAACGAAATATTTGTGGATTAAAATTAAATTCAAATTTGATTTAAATATTTATTTACGTAGATTAAATAGTAAATCTATATTTCAATATCCAAAAAAAAAACGATTTAATTTTTTGTCCTCCTTGAATAATTTACATTAGTTATAAAACTTATATCATTAAAAGCTATTTTCGTACTGTATAAAATAATACTACAAATACTTCTATTTATACACGTTAATATTTTTCCTGATGAATTGAATTTATGTAAATTTTTGCAATGTATTTTGAAATACATAAAAAGTAGATACAGGTCATTCTACAAAATTATATTCGAAGAAATATTATTAAACATTTATCTTGAAATGCAAATTGTTTTGCTACACTTCCAAAACATTTTCTATAGATTCTGTTTTATATAAACATAAAACAGAATCGTCTATTCGTCTCAAACTTTTTGATCGATACTTGATAAATCTTTGCCTTAGAGTCGAGAACATTTTTCAGCACAGTAATAACAGAATTTAACTGTACACATAAAAAACAGGGATTAATCAAACGTCAACAGGATTACTGATAATTTTCAGGAAATAAATTATAATCTCTCAAATACGAAATTTTACATTGTATCTGATTTAATATTCTGTGCATTTAACTGCGCTAAATACGCAGTCCAATGCTCAAAATGTTCGCAATTGTTAAGCAATTCTAGATCAAGGTCACGCTGATAACAATTGTAATAATAGAATTATTATTTCAGTTATAAGTACTAAACTCGTACGATCTTTCACAAATTGTTTATTTATTTGTAACGATGTGTACAAAAATTAGTCCAAGTTAGTGCCCCCTCCCTTACATGTCATGTAAAAATATTAAATGGCATTAAGAAGTATTATAAAAAATCGTAGTAAGTCTCAAATCTTACAAAACCTATTATGAATTTATTTGGGAAGAGATGTGCGATCCAATAAAATGAATCGATATTAAAACTAGGAAAATCGACTCGCATTCGAATAATTAAAAAATATATGAAAAGGATCTAAACCAGAGATTTATTATGTACACGAAAAATAAAAATATAAAACGGAGACCGCTTCTACAATTTCCATAACTTCAAATCTAAGAAAGTTACAAATTAAAGTTATTTTAGGAGCTCTTGTGTACCTAAGCCGATTTCTTATTCTCTGTTAAAATATTGGAAAATAAATGTTTCGATGTTGCTAAAAGTATGGATGTCATTACAAACAAACATCAGAACAAGGCTGTACCAAAAAAATATTGAATTTTGTGGGTGTTTAGGTCTCTAACTGATTTGTTATGAATAAGCTTAAGATAAATCTTGACAAAAATGAAAATAAAATATCAATTTATAAAATCACAATTCAGAAGCACATACGGATGGCGTGAAATTTCTTGAAGTATATCTGGAGGCCGCTTTTAAAATGGTGCAAGCGTAGTGTAAAATTATTTACTACATTTGCAAAAAACGCACATCTAAGAAACTTATCTAAATTCTTATCACAAAATATTTATTTCGACTTATTCCAGAGCCAATTTATTCAAACGTATTTTAGTGTCGGGACTTTCGGCGTCCTAATACCTCCAACGACGGATTGTGAGAATCCTTACTCATTTAGTGCTTGGAACACCCTGGCCTTAATGTAAGGAGCTTTACGATCCAAGGAAATGGCCACAGGTATTGCACACAGTCTGCAGATCATATTCGTGTAGGCTTTTTGAGTCTATTTAAATCACAAAATAACCAAAACTAGTAAAGTAAAAAGCTTTTTAAGAAGTTGAAGTGGATGTCAAAACAGCTTTTATTTGTTTCACTTATTATAGTTATAAAGATATCTTGAAACATAATCACTTCAATATTAAATTCAATGAAATTTCGATCGAGCCCTGAGCCCTTATTTCCTTATTTGTGATATTTGCTCTGTATTGTTTTACTTATTGACTTACTGCTAACATATTGGTAAAATTTTCGATTGTATCAATCTTAATTCTGAGCAAATCTCTGACAGTGTGATAGTAATCAATATTGTTCGCTGTCGTATGTTACTTGTAGTCCATTTAACGTAATATAGTTTACATTATTTCGGTAGTGACACGATAGAAACGACGATGTAATGAAATAAATGATAGAATGAACTTCTGACGTGACGTTCGCTTGTAATATACAGTAAATGTTATTTGCAGGGCCAATGCCGGATGAATATCGAACAAAGAAGAAAGGACCGAAACCTCGAGGCGTTTCGAACAGGCTTAAAGCCCTACAATGGATTAGGCAGAATGCGAAAACAGGCGTCCTGTATTTTGCTGACGATGACAACACCTACGATTTAGAAATATTTGAAGAGGTATATAAATTTTCATTTACATTTATATTAAGTTTCCATACTGAATTTGTGTTCTTTGCGATTTGTAAATCTATTCAACGAATATATTTTATAAATACACTAGCGTAAAATATTCATGGAAAAGTAGATTATATAATATATTTTCACATACTGGATATGTATAATATGAAAACTAGAATTATACAGTGGTGTAGGGAAGCGTATACGGTGGGTACCATCTCTGAAGGGGTGACAAAAACGTGCCGCTTTTGTGTTAATGCACCTTTTTGTTACTTAACGCACGTCTTTTTGCTGATCACATATCAAATAATTAACATGGGTTTTAAAGATGTGATGCTGTAGTGATTTATTACTATCGTGAGGTGCGTGAGGATTGGGGGTCATGTTTCTTTTGAACTGTGGTGGTGCTCAAGTAAACAAGCCCCAAGTCCTTATGTGCAACAATTTTTATCCGTACATCATAATAATAAAGTTGGAGTGCAAAGTATCAGACAGTGTGGAGAGTAAGATTCTCCGCACTAGAAACAATCATAAAGCAAACATCGCACACAAAGTAAGAAAAGATTTTGATTGATATTAAAAATGCGAATAAGTTGAATATCATCTTTGACAGAACAGCAGACATCTCGCACATAGATAAAATGAGTGAAATCATTCACATAGAGAACAAAAAAGTTGAAATAAAAGAGTAATTTCTATTGTTTTTCAGCTAACTGGAAAAGTCTTTGACATAACGAAAGATATTTTGAAGAAACACAACAATGCTTCTACAATGGCAGAGAGTTCATTCAGGATTTCAAGCAGGGATTTGTGAACTTAATCCTAAAGCCTTAGTTTTAAACTGTACAAACCACACTCTCAATCCACACATAATTGAACTGTTTGCAAGAGTTCCATTATGTGTGGACGATGGACGATCTTCCTGACAAATGTTAAGCGACTTTCAGAAACAAGTCGGGGTGCTCACTAAGAAACTGTTAAGCCTGTGTTTAACTGTTTTACGAAGACGCGTGTTTATAGAATTATGTCTTAGAAGAAGTCAACCACGTTCAAAAGTATTTGTAGAAGCTGGGAATGAGCTTCAAGAAATTTGTTATCAAGATGAGAAATCTAAAGGTCTTTTTAAATGATAAAAGAAATAAGCTTCTTAAGGAACCACTGCAATTTGCAAAAGACATATGTGAAGAGATGCGTATTCCTGTAGTAAAAAGAATAATTGTCAGGAGGAAGAAAATTGTGCATTGACAGGTTTCAACAAGAAAGCGATACACATTGTAAAGGCATGGAATGTATAACAGATCAGGTCTTAGAGCTCAGATATCTGATCGAGACCTTCGAAACTGAACTTCACAAGTTTGTACAATGTTTGGTTGAAAATTACGATGAGCTTTCTGCAGATGGTATCTTTGCAAAAATTCCACTCCTATGGGGATTTCTTAAAACCACCAAAATTCCAAATGACTTCCTTAAGGTTCTTAGAGTTTGTGGTTGAATATAAATTTTTCGACTCTGTGCCTAATCTCACTTTAGCATTAACATTTTTCTTAACTCATGCGTTAACCAACTGAATAAAAAAAATGCTCTCAATAAATTTCATTTTATATTTTGGTGGAAATAGTGGTGACAAGTTTTAAACTTTAGACCTTGCTACGTCACTGGAATTATACGGGAACTTTTGTAAAATTAAGACTATCAAAAGATTAATGGAAAAAAGGAATCTCCTTCGTTTGCCATAATATAAATTGATACAAAGATACGTTTTCTGGGTTGAAAAGAATACAACAACACTAAATCCGTTGTTATAAAGTTATGAACTAAATTTTCTCGTTTCTATTGAAAAAGGCCTAAAAAGGCGATAGTTATATTGATAGTAGCTGTCATTCATAACAGTAATGTCTCGTTCACACGATAGCAGAAATCACGACAGTAGATGTCGCGGCAGCAACTGTCATGAATTCAGTCATTGTTTGAACGAAGGTAACTGTCAAGACAGTACTACCGTACAGTACTGCCATACTATCACGTTAGTCTTGATAGTGTGACAATGCTGTCGTGACTGTGACAGCAACTGACACAGTGTAAATGCATAACTGTCACAACTGTTTACAAGTCACAATCATTTCTGATATCACTCAGAGCAGCAATATTTTTGTTGCTATTTGCTGTTTTCTGTAAAATTACTAAAACTGAAGAAACAAGTTACTGTTTGTCTATTTTCAATATTGTCTGAGAAGTGCAAAACGTATGAATTTTTAAAAGAATACCAGAGATATCCTTGTTCGTGGCTTAAATTTTGTCCCGATTTTAAAAATCGTTCAAAACGGGATGCTGTCGAAGCGGCGCTTCTTCAGATGACGAGTCTTGAATCAATTAAATTATTAAGGCAGAAAATACGAAGCATTAGGGATTAATACATACAATCAGGAAAGATTTAAAAAGAAGAGACCAATGGGAACAGAAAGTGGACGTAATGAGATCTACAAACCAAAGCATGCTTGGTACAAGTTAGTTGACAGCTTTCTGAGGCAAAATGAGGCTGAAAATGACTCACCGCTTCCTGCATTTTGGACACATCTATGAGAGGAGACAGAACTTGACTTCTGTGTGAGCAGCTACTGTCACAATGTCATGGAACTGAACTGTCATGGCAGTACTATCGTGACAGGTTACTGCTATCCTGTGAACGAGACTTAACTGTAACATAACGTCAGGTAAACAAACAAAATAGAGTATGTGATAGTCACTATCCCACTATCACGACAGCACTATGAAACTACCTCGTTAGACCACTTTAGCACAAATGAGTACTCTCTCGCTCTTACAGATGAGAGTACTCTCGTGGTACTCACAACTATCGCTCGTACTATTCGTGATACAGATGCAGACTGCCATCTAATACACCAAAATACCAACTAGCAAGTAACTGGGATAATACCTTAACGTATGCTTTAATGGCTGTCTAATTGCAATTATTATTTGGTTTATTAAATAATTTTCTGTTAACTATATTCGATTTCATTCAAAAATATATTATCCTGATATAGTGTAATATTATTTACTGCAATATAGTAGTATATAAATATAACATTTATAAAATTATACTCTATTTACATGAAAGCTTTATCTTCAGTCTTCCGTAATGGACGATGAGTTTTTAATAATTATACCACACCAGACTATAATTTCAAAATTGCAAAATATCCAAATTTGCTAGAAGATGAGCGAATTGATACAGGAGATAAGTATTTTGAATACACGGATGTTGATTTCACAAGAAGGCAAATACATAATGCAGCTTCCAAAGGATTTCGTACTGAAGAGAAATCTCCCGAATGTACAAAATGTGATTTCAAAACGAAATATAAATTAAATTTGGTAATTTACAGATGAAATCACATAGGAGAAATTTTTTTGAATGTACAGAATGTGGTTTTAAAACTGCAGAAAGATCAATCCTTGTAAGGCACGAACGAAGTCATAGTAGAGAGAAGCCTTTTGAGTGTATAGAATGTGGTTTTAAAACAACATTTAAAGGCAGTCTTATAAAACACAAACGAAAACATAGCGGAGAAAATCTTTTCAGGTGTACGGAATTTGATTTAAAAACCGCACATCAAGCAAGTCTTTTAAGCCACAACCTAACTCATAGCGCAGTGAAGCCTTTTGAGTGTACAGATTGTCGTTTCAAAACTGCACATAAACAAAATTTTCTAATTCACAAACGAACTCATTCAGAGGAGAAGCCTTTCAAGTGTTCGGCATGTGATTACAAAACTGCATACAAAACAAGTCATTTAAGTCCCAACCGAACTCGTTTCTTTGGGGAAAATTATATATAATAATATAATATAACCTTTATTCGCATCAATAAAGCATACAATACAATTAATACATGAATTCCAAATCAAACACAAACATATTATTTCTGATCTTACACAAATTACAATAACAAGATAAAATTAAATAATTACTATTTCATGTAACCAAAAAATAAATAAAAATAATTTTACAAACTTTATTTTTTTTCCCCGAGCACAAATAAAAGCCATGATAATATCCCCACTTCAATTATTGAAAAAGAAAAACTACATTCTACACTACATTCTTACACCCTACTCATTTCAAATTCTTTCCATTTGTTTATTCCGCATCTCTCTACTCCCCCTCTCATCTATCCTACTGTTACATTTACCTTTTCCTCCGACTACTCCCTTATGACATTTTATTTCTTTTTTCCAACCAATGAACGAAAATAAACCACAAAATCAAATACACAAAATTAAAACATGTGATGTTGGTTACCCTTTTCGTCGATATACTGACACGTTTGATAGATCCGCTCTAAAATCAAAATACAAACGAAATAAAGAAGAATCAATTAAGGGTGAAGTGTGTAGCGTGTGAAGCTAGTGGGTAGGCAAAAGAAAAGTAAATAATTAACAAATTAGAAGCAACGTGTGCTGTATGATTAGTGAATAACTGCGGTGCATTGTGTGGAGTAGTATAAAAAAAGATAAATAAGAATAATAAGTTGTAATAACTATCCACAGAGAGTGCGATAAATATAAACAATAAATAATAAGGTTGCCAAATAAGATTGCTGGATCGGATATAAAAGTTTAGCGTACCTGTAGGAAGTGATAATTTGGTAATTATAAATAGAAAAATAAAGTAGAAAAAATGGATGATACTAAAAAAAAGATCCAGAGCTGTAGGAAGTATTGGGAGTAATGCTGGAAATGCAAGTGAGGGGAAAATTTATAATTGAAAAAATACAACAAGAGAAGGTGAGAAAAGAAAGATAAGAGATGGTGGGTGGGTGACATGGAAAACAAGGAGGACAGGGTGAGATAACATATATTGTAAAAGAATTGATGTGTGGATTGAAAGAAGTTGTCGACGAGTTAAAAGAAATAAGAAGAGAAAATGAAGAGTGCAGAAGAAGGATGGAGGAGAAGGAAGAAGCATGGAGTACGGAAAAAATTAGAAAAATGATAAGGGGTTTAGAGCGGACAGAAGAGGAAAGAAAGAAGTGGGAACTGAGGCGCCACATAGTTGTGAAAGGCGTTAGGGAGCACGGGGAGGACACTAGAAGTATAGAGAATAGGTTAAGAAAAGAATTCTAGTGTAATATAGAAATTGAAGACGTAAGGCATTTAGGAAAACCGGTTGGGAATAAAAATATTAGGCCAATATTAGTTAAACTAAAAACATGAAAAGGCAAGATGGAGGTTATTTTTATTGACGACGATTTAATTGAGAAAGAGTGAGATATATAAAGAAGGCTTAGAATAATAGTGGGGGAATGCGAAGGCGGGTATGGTAGGATGAAAGTAGCTTACAAAAAGATTTGGGTAGGAAGTTAGTGAGAAGTTAGTGAGAGAGAAAGGTGGAGAGGAATGGGGATATGGCCAAAGGACAAGTGATCGGTCGAAGGTGGCGAAAAACTAGGAAAGAATTGGTGTGGCGAAGAAGAAAGAAGAAGGTAGGAGGAGAATAGTAGAAAACAAAAAGACGTAAATGAGGGAGAAGTAGAAGTGGGAATAAAGTGTATAGTAAGCAATGAGATGATGATTGTAGATGGAACAACGGGAAATAAAATGAATGCTGAAAAAGAATGGAAGGTAGGAAGAGAAAGTAGAAGAGAACAGAGGACGGATAAGGAGGGGAATAGGAAGGAGGCAATGAAAATATGGAGGAATGGGGGTGGATTGTAGTCAAGATGAGATTGATAATCAGGAGGTAGGGAGAAGTAGAGGTTATGTCGAGAAAAAATAAGTCGAGTTGGCTGCGAGAAGGGAATGGGAATAGTGATAAAGGGATATAGGATAAAGAGGAAGATGAAGGATAAGGGGTTTTGGGATTCCATTATGTGGTAGGGTTGGAGGAGACATGGGTAGAAGGAGGAATATGGAATGAAACTAGGGAGATGCTACCTAAGGGGTGCAGACGGAGTATGAAAGAGGCGAGTAAAAGATATGTAAAAGGAAGAACATGTGGAGGGATAATTTGCGGAATAAACGAAGGAATTAAAGAAGTGAAGTGGAGATTAAAGGATTTAGAGGGGAAGGGATGTTGAACAAGGAATGGAATAACTTTATGAGGGAGGTAAGTGAAGAAATAAACAATGTGAAATATAAGTTTGATATTATTGTGATACTCGGAGATTGGAACGTAAGATAGGGGAGCAAAATGATTGTAATATTGCTGAAGATGGAGAATATATAGCAAGAAAATCGAGGGACAAGGTAGTAAATTCTGAGGGAAAAAATTCTTGGAACGGATAATAGAGGAGAATTTGGTACTTGCAAATGGATGTGTGAATGGTGATCTGAATGGAGAGATGACTTATCCACGACATGGTGGTGGGTCGGTGATTGACTACATGTTGTTGAATGAAAGGGCGACGGAGAGTCTTATATGTATGAAAGTGGGGAACATGATTCAGTCAGACCAATTTCTGTTGGAATCAAGGTGGAGTATAAATGCAGGAGAGAGTGTTAGGGCATGATGGAGGGTATAAATTGAAATGAAGTGGAAAGCATGAGAAATGATTGTTAGAATGCAAAGAGGATTGATAGTAAGAAAGGATGGTACTGTGAAGGAACAGAGGGAGACGGTTGCGGGTATGATGAAAAGTGGGAAGGCGAAAACAGAAGGATAAGGGAGGTGCTGAGAAAGGTTAGAGATGGAGAAAAGAAATGGGAGGAATACATGCAGGCGAAAGAAAGTTGGAGGAGGGAAGGATGAAGATGCAGGAGAGAGGAAGAGGCGAATGAGAGGAAGGAGATGGCTACAACTTGAGGAAACAATTTGCGAAATGAGATTAAACAATTTCCGGAATGAGGCAGAGGTATGGAGGTATCTAAAGGAGAAAAGAAAGAGGGGAGTAAGGACGGAAGTGGGGGTATCGGCGGTAAAATAAAAAGAATGGGAGAAAAATGCAGAGAGGGTAGATGAGGAGGATGAATGGGAAAGTATGGATAGTATTGAGGAGGATATACTAGTGGATGATATTGACGTGTGCATTAGTGAGGATGAGGTGAGAGAGGAGATAGAGATGATGAAGGCATGGAGTGCCGCAGGGTCTGACAGAATGCCAGTGGAAGTATGGAAGGATCGGAATTATGAAGGGATGAAAGCTTTGAAAACGTGTATGAATGGGGTTTCGATAGTCTGTACCAGAGGATTGGAACAGAGGGGAGCTAATACAGTGCATAAGAATGGATGTCAATAATTATAGGGGGGTATCGATTATGAATGGGGTTTGTAGGGTATATGCGAGGGTGTGACACAGGAAATTGGACTTAATAGAAAAAAACGTTTTGACAAGAACGCAGTTTGGATTTGTCAAGGGCAAGGACACCGCTGACAATATAATTACTCTAAACTATATTATGAAGAAAGAGTTGAGCAAGGCTAGGAAATTATACCTAATATTTATAGATTTGAAAGACGCGTTTGACAAAATGGCGAGGAATGTACTTTGGAAGAAAATGAGAGAAGTTGGGATCTCTGCAAGGATGTATAAAAGAGTGAGAAGTCTATATGAAGGTACAGAAGTGAGAGGGAAAGTGGTGATCAGTGTGTCAGAGTGGTTCAGGATAAATAGAGGGGTGAAGTAAGGATGTCCGCTGAGTGGGAGTTCATTTAATATTTGCCTGTCGGATTTGGGAGAAGTGTTGAGGAAAGATCAAACAGGAGGTGTTTTAATAGGAAGAGAAAAGATTTGGTCGCTTGGATATGCGGATGATGTTGTGTGCAAGCAGTAAGGATTAAATGCAAGACATTACGAATAGGGTGCGTAAGTATATGTTGGTAAGAAATGTGAAGAAGGCGAAAGTAATGGTGTGCAAGAACGGAGCGAGAGACAGTGAGAACGAGAGTGAGAAGTTTTTACTGAATGGAGCTACGATTGAGATGGCAAAAATGTGAAGTATCTGGGGTATATGGTAAGTAGGAACGGATCTGCGAATGAGCATGTCAGAATGTTAGCAAGGAAAGTACAGGAGGCGGCAAAAAGAATGGGGTCTGTGTTGAAGGAGAGGTTCGGAGATTCGGGGAGTATGAGGATGATGATAATGAAGGTGTGTATCAGCAGTATTATGTTGTATGGTGCAGAAGTGTGGGCGATGAAAGAGAGAATGAGTTCGAAGGGATGATAATGCGATATATGAAGAGGATGTTAGGAGTAGAGAAATCGACGCCGAGTGAGATTGTGCAGCAAGAATTGAATGACGTAAAGTTTTGGATGTATGGTGTGAAGAAGATGGTAATATTTGAACCGAAAGTAATGTTAGATATGCATGAGAGTATTATGAAAAATGTATATGGGGAGCCATGAAATTTAATAAAGAGGAAGAGAATGAATGGGTAAGTGAAAGAAGAAGGGTGTATGCGAGGTGTGGATGGTCTATGTTTGAGTGGCATGATAGGATGTGTGGAGGGTTTAGGAATGAGAATGAGGTAGAACATAGGTTAAAAGACGTGCAAATGCAAGACAGATATGGAAGAATAAAAACAATGAGGTACAACAAGAAATATGTATGTGGTGGTGGAAGGTAGGATGTATTATTATTTAATAGCTGATATGAGTATGAGTGAAAAGAGAATGATAGCGAGATTTGCGTGTGGCAGTGAGGAAAGGGGAAATAATGGATGAATGAAGAATACAGAAGATGTAGAGTGTGCGGTATGGATGAGGAAATGTGGGAGCATTGAGTGAAAGGGTGTAGGGGAATAGAATGGAAGAAGGAGGAAAGAATAATGGCCGAGAACTGGAGTGTGTGCATGGGGCATGAAGGAAAGAATAAGGATGTAATGAACAAAATATTAGATGAGATTAGGAGGAGGGATAGGCAATTTCAAGGGTAGAATGGAAAACAGGGGAAGATGGACATATGAGGGTAAGGTAATGGGACGAAGTTGGAAAAAGTGTAGTAGCAGAATGTAGTGTAGCTTATTATTTATTAATAATGTGTGGGGAATACTACAATGCGTTATAGTTTGGGTTATTTGTATTTATAGTGTGTTTTAATTTGTGTTTTTGATTTTGTGGTTTGTTTTCGATCATTGGTTGGGAATAGGAAAGAAAATGTTAGAAGGGAGTAGACGGAGGAAAAGGTAAATGTAGGGTAGGATAGATGAGAGGGGGAGTAGAGAGATGCGGGAATAAATTAAGGGAAAGAATTTGGAAGGAGTGGGGTGTAAGAAAGTTTAGGTTTTTCTTTTTCAATAATTGAAGTGATATTATCATTGCTTTATTTGAGTTTGGAAAAAAATTAAAGTTTGTAGAATTATTTTTATTAATATTTTTGGTTACATAAAATAGTGATTATTTGATTTTATGTTGTTATTGTAATTTGTATATAGGTATAAGATCAGAAATAATATGTTTATGTTTGAGTTGGAATTCTAGTATTAATTGTATTGTAAGTATTGTTGATACCATTAAAGGTTATATTATCTTATTATTTTTTTCGCTTTGTAAAGTGCACTTCTAAAGAATCTCAACTTCAT
>WYDF02011937.1:0-13604 GCA_009867245.2 Adranes taylori
GACACAAGAAATTTAAAAAAAATCTTGTGAAACTTGTCGAGAAAATGGACCCTAAACTTAGCAAAACAGAAAACACCTTGTTTATATGCTAAATTGTGATTTTGTAAAAAATATTTGCATCGAAGGGACTTTATATAGCCTATACAATAAAGTTTGTTAAGCTTCAAACGTGGTAAGATCGCTTCCTATACAATTTGGGAAATTTTTATTCGACGCATAACACAAGGTGCTCTAATAATAATAATAATATAACCTTTATTGGCATCTAAAAATTTTTCAACTCATTACAACATATCAAATTTGAAATTAAAATAATATCAATTCTATTCACCTATCTATATTCTATCAACAGATAAGAAAATTCCCCTAATACCGATTCCTTTTGTATATGTTATATAAATCTAAAAACAAACAACAATAAGTAAAAAAAAACAAAAAAAAAACCAAAAAAACCTAATGAGCATACCTTGTATTCAGAACAAAATCAAATCTCTTAACATATTTTATCTGATATGATTACCATAGTATGAATGAGGCGCCAATCTGCGGATTTTTCCGCAAATGAGTTCTGCTTATCCTCAGTCGCCCATTAACGTGTCAGCTCGTGTTAATTACATTTTTGAGCTGATCCGCAGCATTGGGACTTCATTCAATTAAAAGACTGGGGAATAAGGACAAAGCATTCCCTTTAGTGATGATCAATAAAGAAAAATCTGTGAAGACAGAAAAGTGTTTGATCTAAGAAATTTAATGTACGTCAGAATAAGTACAGAGCCGAAACGGCGAACTACTAACACCACACAATGTTATCGTTGCCAGGAATTTGGGCACGTTCAGTTCCGATTTACTGCAGACTATGTACGTGTCAAATGCGTGCAAGCTCACCCTGGGAATGCAAGAAACCAAAACAAGAAACTTCAAAACGTGCTAACTGTAGAAGAGAACATGTAATATCATATAAAGGGTGTTCCAAAAATCCAGACTGCGTCAAGAGGTTGCAAGAAGAATAGAAACGACAGAGAATTAGTGCAGCTCTAAAAATATACAATGTGAACTATGCTCAAAGAACAAAAGGACCATAAAACAACGAAGAGCTTTCGGATAAGATTATGACAATTCTTCAAGAAATTTTACCCAATTTACTAATTAAATTATTAAATGGGAAGTAAACCGTACATAAATGTGGTCACTTGGAACGCAAATAGAGTATCAAGCAACAAGGATTTCTCGTCGAAAACGAAGTCTTAATTCAAACGCTGACAGAAACTCATTTAAAACCAAATAAGAAATTGTTTATTTCAGGACAGTCGACAATTAGGTAAAGTAGAATTGGAAGAAATGGAGGAGGAGTTGCTAGACTGGTAAAAAAGACGTTAACTATCCATAAAATAGAATTAAAAATCACTAGCATAGAGACAATAGCTATACAGACTGAGATTCATAAAGACAAACTGACTCTTATAGCTTGATATAGTCCACTAAACACGGAACTAGCAGAAGAAAACATAAACAAACTAATTCAGGTGCCAGGTGAAATTTTAATCGCTGGAGATTTTAACGCCAAACATTGCAGATGGAAGGTACAACAAGTAGAGTAGAAGGAACAACAAATCAGGAATAGAGCTATTCTCGATCACCAATAAAATAGACAAGTTTGAATTACACGGTCCTATTACCGAAACAATAGTTCCCCCAGAAAAGCGGTCATAGGCGATGTTGTAGACTTATTTAAAGAAGACAATAGAAGTATAAACATTATTCGAATTGAACTCCGCTCATTTTCCGGTTCTGGCACGAATGGGTAACTGCAAAATGCAATGGAAAGCTCAAAAAAAATACACGAACTGGTTGAAATACTCCTACAAAATTAATAATTTTCAGAGCATGCCAGAAGAAGAAATGCAATTGAACAAAGGAATAGATAAAGGAGTAGAGCAACTAACAAGCGAAACAAAAAGTAACATGTAAATTTTAAAAGTACATAATAAATCTTTGGAACCTAAGCAAGGAACAAAACACTGTTAAGAAAAAAGAATGCCCAGAAGAAAAATTTGAAGAATAGACTTAACAAAGAAAAATAGTCACTAACCTGAACCCAAAAAAAATCAGCGAGACCAGATGAAAACCGAACCGTGATCTGAAATTTCTTCTGAATGCAACAACCAATCAACTAGTAAACATAATAAACGCAATAGTAAAAGTTGGATATTACCCGGACACTTGGAAAGTTGCAACAATTATAACAACCCCTAAGAAAGACAAAGACCCAGCACAGGCTAGAAATTTAAGACCTCTTGAACGGTCTCTCGAAAGTGGCCGAAACTGTACTAAAAGAAACGATTAAAATCATAGAGCAGAAAGAGGTTTAATCAGTGCGAATAAATTTTGTTTCCGTTCGCATCTGGCCGCAATTCAACAAGCAGCAAACTTAGAACAAACCGTATCTAAAGTAAGAAAAAAAAACACTAGTTGCCAAATTTTTAGATATCGAGAAAGCCTATGATCAAGTTTGGTAAGACGGACTATTATTCAAAATGCACAACAGGGGCTTCCCAGTTGAAATAAACAAAACAATAGCACCATATTTGGAAAACAGAAGATACAGAGTTAAAATTAAGGACAGTTTATCTGAAATCTACAAAGCCAATGAAGGTCTTCCTCAAGGCTTACCCGTCTCTCCAATCCTGTGTCAGTGATATGCCAAATCAAAAAATGATAAATCAAAAAATGCTACAACTCTACAATTTCCGGATGACACCGCAATAATCACACAACACCAATGTATCAATTTAGCAAGAGGATTTATGACAAAATGTCTGGACGCGATCACCAAATACAGTGAGAAACGGGAAATCAAGTTAAAGAACAGAAATACAGAAAGAATGAAGAAAAAACAGAAATGATTGAATTTTAAGGAAGCAGAAGAAGGTGCACGGAGAAATATTCAATTATGATCAGAAAAAGGAAGCTAAAACTGAAAAAGCAGGCGACCTTTTTGGGTTATATATTCAATAGAAATAACAATGCTAAAAGTCACATGAAACGCGGAGAACATCTGGCCATGATAAAAACAAGCCAGCCTTATTCTATTCTAAAAGAAAACTCCAAACTACCACTTAAGAGCAGAATGAAACTACTAAACAGGGCTCTAGTTCCTACCCTAAACTTAGAACGGCAAAAAAAAATAGAGGAAAACCCGAGGAGAATCACTATTACGCACAATAAACTATTGAGAAAAGCAGTGGACGCGGAGTGGTTGATCAGAAAAAAAGATCTACGGAAAGACATCGGTACTACATAGGTACTACACCGTCGATAGCGAGTAGAAGTTTAATCCATTCCATCATCACCAATTCTGAATAAATTTCCACATCAGGATACATCAACAAGATCCTGTCATCGCAAACCATCAATATATACTCTACATCTTCGGTATTCATCAATAAAAAGCGAATTAACTTTTCACTACATTTATACGCCTGCGTGCATATCTACGAAAATCCTACGCCAACAGCGTCGCTAAGGTTCTACATCGCCAATGCTCCATTCGATCGTCATCTAGGTATTATTCAACCAAGAATCATTTATTTAATCCAGTCAACTTCAACGCGATTGGTATAAAAGAGAAGTTTCGTTCCAGAACCGTACTCATAGTACCAACATAATAAAATATAAAAAAGCACTATAGTAATTATAAACAAATTACGATCCTGCTTTGGTTAAGTCAATTAAAACAGTAACAATATAAAGTTATTGATGATAGGGAAATCTGCCAAGCCTTGTGCTTTCAAAAATGTGTCTATTCCTAGCCTGCCTGTGCTGTTCGAAAGTAAAAAAATGCATGGATGGACGCTAAAATTTTTAAAGACTGGCCACTGACTTTGTTCCACAATGTGAAAAGTTTTTAAAGAAAACCAACCTGCCTCGAAAAGCGGTTTCAGTAACGGACAACTGCTCTTCTCATCCTCATACAGAAGAAATGTTTTTGTCCCCCAACGTCACGCCTCTTCTCGAGCCTGTGGACCAAGGAGTGTTGGAAAACCTGAAGCGTAGCTATAAACGCAAACTTTTGAAAGTTATTAAACGTTATGGAACATAAAGAAACTTTGCCCATAAAACATGACGATGAAGACGACATCAGCCTTGCACAGTTAGCTCAGAGATTGGCAGATGAAACAATCACTGAAAACGATGTAGCCGAGTGGATCAACGCAAACGAACAATTGGAAGTAACTAATGAGATGATAGTAGAGACAGTGAATGTAGAGGCTGAAGAAAGTGAAAGTGACAATGAACACATTGAAATGGAGAATGAGTAAATCAGGCACAGTGAAGGATGCAAAGCGATAGATAATGACATCGAATATCTAGAGCAATAGTCAGAGACAACTTCAACAGACCTTCTACTACTGCGACGATTGCGTGAAACGGTGGCAAAGAAGCGAGCGAGTTCCGTTAAACAAAAAACACTTGTGGAAGAAATAACTTTTTTAACTGGAACATGTACTGTATGTAGTGTCTTTTTCATTTTGTATTTTTATTTTATTTTTATTTGTACGTCATTTTTTCATTTAATAATACACTAGGTGCCTTTGTTTATATCTTTGACCACGTTTTCATACATTTCACCAGTTTACCATACGTTTCCCTCTCGGCTTTTGGCAGAGTTCGTGTTATCCGAGATACCATCGGTCGACATTACCTTGGATAATCGAGGCTCTACTATACGTTGTTCCAATGTTACCATATAGTTACCTCTCCTAGGAGAGAGCCTAGAGTCCCCAATTTTTTTTTCTATTTCTCTCATATTATATGCATTATGTTGATTAACTTGTAAAAGTTTTATAAAAATAGAAAATCAAAAATTATGGGACATAATGGGTGAAATTATTTTCAAAACTACTAACGATAATTAACTAATTGTTATTCTAATAAATTTTATTTAATAATCTACTCAACTTTACAACAGTTAAGTATATTTGGCAACACCTTCATGTTTTGTAACGTTGAGGTTGAGTTGATTGTTAAATAAGATTTGTTGAATTACTAAAAAATTGATGGTTGTAATCAAAACAGTGGTAGATCGAAATGTCGACTCACAGTGATAAGTAAAATAATTAATCTCAGAAATGAGACTAGTATTCAATGGCAAAATTGAAATTTTCAGGGATATTTTGTTTGCTTTGAGGACGTTTGGCACCCCCTTTTCGTGTCACCCCCTTCGACCACCCATGCTACGCTTCTGTCTGTATTTCAATCTCCAATTAATCCTTTATTCAAATATTATGAATAGCTATCCGGATTTCGAAGTGTTACCTTCCTTCGTCAAGCAGAAGTTACTGTTAAGACTTTAAAGTTGTTGGCGTAGTCATCCTGAACATGATTGTTTTAAATAGATCAAAGTTTTTCATCATTGGACATTAGAAACAGAAAGATTTTTTTTTTACTATTGACTTGATTTTCTTCAATAATTATTGATGAATTGCGAAATCATTTTTATATAATTACTGTTGAAGAATTAAAAAGATGAAATTGGGATGGAAATTCAAAAATGGATCCTTAAATAGGATCATTATTTTTTCTTTTTTCACATTTATAGAATTCTTCAATATCAGAAGAAAAAGTTCGCAATTCATTAATAATTATTGAAGAAAACCAGTCATTAATTTATTTAAAAAAAAATGTGTTTCTTTTTCCAATGTTCAATGATGACAAATTTAAACTTTACTTTGATCTATTTAAGACAATCATTTTGAGGAAGACACCCACTTGAATAAGGATGGGAGAACTTCGAAATCCGGATAGCAATGGATTAATTGGAGATTGGAATACTCGTTTCATTTCTGAAAGTGTTATTTTATATTTTCATATTTAATTAACAGAAATTTCAATGTCATTATTTGAATTTTGTTGAATATTTAATTAAAATCTAACTCAATCTATATCAAATTTAAATGTAAATTATTTACGCTTCTTTATAGATATCATTTGCAGGATAATTAACTTTCTATCAAAAACGAACGTTAATATTTTCTAACACGGATACTAAAATGTCAATCAAAACAACAATTTTCATTGCAATATATACGGCCTAAATTTAGAACGTAGATGGCAAACAAATTTTAATAAATTAGGCAATTTGAAATAAATATATATCTGAATTCCACACATCCACCCTCCACCCGCCTCTCTCCACTATGCCACGGTTCCGACGTCAATACAAGAGTATAACTGACATAGCACCGATCGTATCCGCTATTTGCATATCACTAACTATTGCATCCGAAAACTATTGCATATGCCGGTACGTGTATAGCTGGTAGGTTCGTAACCGAAAACTGCAGCAGGTCTCCTGAATTAGAACTGTTAGTAGTCATGTATAATGTTTGTAAGAGAAGTCGACAAACAAGATACAAGGATGGGGTATGAAAGCTGTGGTGCGCCGAATTTGGTTCGAATGTAGAGTAGAGCTGGAAGAATAAGGTCCGGTTTTCGAGTTGACTGTCTAGTTCTTCTCCCATTGTGAATGGACCATGCGTAACAAGTTTCCACGTTGTCTTAATCGGCCACCAGTTTACGGCATCGCTTTAGAACTGGCACGGACATCCGGGAATCCGAATGTGTAATTAAAACATAGCATTAGTGGAGGTCCTGCGTGGCTGATAACACAATCTGATTTCTGTCTAGGCTCTGAATGTTAAAACGAAGAAATTCGCTTAAACGCTGGTAAACGGCGGGAAACTATGACTCGAGGCCAGCGCCAGTGAAAGATTAGCTACCGGATTTGCTAGTTGATACCGGATTTTCATTATTTCCATTAATTAACGATTGCCATAAACAATTCTCTAATAAATCATCAATTCAATGAGTACTCCGCTAATATAATAATATATAAATTGACTAACCAAATCCAATTTTATTCTTCAAACGAATATAATATACCAATTAATAAATCAATTTAGTACAATAATAAATATTATTAATACAAGTTCATATAACATAGATTTTTAGTACGTTTAAAATAAAATCTAAATCTCGAGCAAAATCAACACCTACCGACGTGAGAAAAATATCAAACAAAAACCACCTCGCATAGAAAAATATAATACATAAATGTCATCGTATGTTTTTTTTTAAATAAACACCTTTGTCGAAAGCAGCAGCAAGCATTAATCTTATAAATAATATATGCTTTCAAATCGGCTGATTTTTGGCATGCACGCTTCTATTATTGTTAGTTTGTTTAAATCGAAAAAGCGTTAGCGAAATTATTTATTTTTTATTATCTTAAGACAACGTATTTTCTTTGTAGTGTCGATTTCTCATTAAGTTATTTCATCAAAAAAAAAACATGTAACACGATATTCTCATGATATTCTCGCATTTATTATCGTAACGACTTTTTTTAATTTCATTATTTTATTAATTTTTAATAGGTGAGTAATATCTCAACAAGCGGCTTGTTCAATATGTATGGCACCATTTCACCCATTATTATACACGGCATCACGGCATTGAAAAGTCGAGACTAACCCACTGAGCCACAAGCCCGCTGGTTATAGAAATGAAATTCGTATTATGAATTATAACTTTTAGAATGCAACCAAGTTTACATGAAATATTTGATGTTTATAATGCTGCATGTTGAATGTTGTTGATATAGGAAATTACACACCTTATGTGAGAAATAGATACGATTTAGCAACATTATAAACATCAAATATTTCATGTAAACTTGGTTGAATTCAAAAAGTTATAATTCACAATAAGAATTTCATTTCTATAACCAGCGAGCTTGTGGCTCAGTGGGTTAGTCTCGACTTTTCAATGCCATGGTCGATTTATCCATAGTTACTCCGGTGGCAGTTGTAATAAGGCAAACTAAACTGATCACGACCACTGATCACCAGGCAAGGCGTATAAGAACAAGTTTTTTGCCCTTATGAACTCCAAGTAGGATCTACATGTGGACTAAACTATGTTGGGGAAACTAGACATAGTACTGAGTGTCAAGGAAATGTCTAGCTTGTCTAGTTGTGAGCGCCTTCACACCAAGAGTAATAGATAGCGTGAGCTCTGGGGTACTACCGAGAGGTAGATGGAAGGCTCCCGTAGACTGCCGAAGAGGATGGTTAACAGACTCGTCCTTTATGTGTGTTGTTGGCTAGTGGAGTCAAAGAGCTTTTACTGCTTGAACTTTTACGATTATGTCTTTTTATTAGAACTAAAAAGGTGACATTCTAGGATTGGATACGGCGCTAATATACCTCACTCCGTTTACATATTTAAAGCGATAGGCATTAAGAAATTCCAAGAGTATATACATAACGCTAATTTATTGCGACTAAGCCTATGATTACATTGGATGCGTACTCTGACGACCATCGAGTCGGACGCATTCGTGCATAGTGGGACAACCGAAACAAGCACTGGCGGACAAATTGAACCAGTTAAATTCGATGAGAAATAGTCATCAGTGTAGACGCGTATATGCACGACCGATTTTGAAATTCAAACTTGTTAGTTTTTACCGGCTATTTCCGTCCATAAAAACTACGTGTACTGAATTTTTCTTATTATTATAATAAAAATGGATATAGAAAAATTGATTTTGGGAGTGTTTGAAAGAAAGGCACTTACCAAACAAATAAAGATTATCACAATCGAGATATGGCTCGTAAGATGTGGTTATCTCTAGAAAACGAAATGCAGTAAGCACCTATATATAATATTTAATAAAGTGATACAAATAAAAGTTTATTATTTACATAGGTATGTAATCTAATATATGGGTATCGTATTTAAATTCGATTATACTGAAATGGAATAGATCCTACCTCACTTGTAAAATAGGTTTTAAATACATTTCTAATACCATACTTTATCCGGATTAATTTCCATATCTTTTTTTAATACTCTCCATTTGGAGGTTAGTATTACAAAAGAACATTCTACTCTTCTTCTCGCTCGTGATAGTCTTAGTTAAAGATAGGGTTTCATCAAGTAGGTTTTAAGAGTCTATGCTTCATCACCAAGAAGGACATGTGGAAGTACTAAATTACTTTGTGCAAGTGCTATATCTTTTGGAATATTTAATGATGATTTTCAAGATGTTCATATAGGGAGCTGTGTGAAAAGATATCCCATCGCTTTGTTTTCCAAATGCACCGACGTCGACACAGATAAATCTGTAAATTGCATCTGCAATTGCTTGAAGTACGACAGAAAAATACTGTTTGTAGTTGTAATACATTGATCCTGAATCTGAGGGACATCGTATTCGAATATGTTTGCTATCGATACATCCAACACAGTTTGGGAAATTCCATTTTTTCTCAAAGTCATTTGCAATTGATAGAAATATATCTTCTGTTGAAAAAGTCATATGCCTTTCATGACACGTTTCCTATATTATAGTACATGTGTCGTAAACAATTAACCTTATTGTTGTATGAGCCATTCTAAATGAGAATGCCAAAGAGCGGAACGCTAGCCCAGCCGAAAGGTACCTGAAACAAAACGAACCTTTATATAAATGTTTTTTGTTTTTCGTAAAATAAATAATAAAAAAAGTTTCACATATGTAGGCAACTTAACCCACTATCTTGCATGTAAAGAGTTTCATATTTAATGTTTTCCAAACTTTTTAAAACATCTCTGATCACATTCTTCTTGACTTTTAGGTGAGGTACTCAAATCAAAATGGCGGGGATTAAGAGATAATTTCAGAAAAGAATTCGCAGAAACAAGTAATAAAGGTCGCTCTGGCAATCCTGGAGGCCTAAAGGTGACATCTAACAGATAGCATGGCTCAAAGGAGTGCAAAAGGAAATATTCCACCACTCCATACCCAAGAACATTTTCAGGATGAAAGTACCGTGCCTGACTCGGATTATGACAAAAATGATGTTTCTAAATTAAATTCAGATCAAGAAATGAGTAATGAAAACTCTCTATCCACTACGCCGACGACTAGTATCACAGAAAAAGATGCTATACCAACGACGGGTACATCTCATAAACACATCTTCTGTATATGAGAAAATGCTAGCCACAGAAGAAGAGTATATGCAGAAAAATCTAAGGAAAAGCCAAAGGAAGTCGACAGTGATTTCCATTTTTGTATGAGTCTGCTGCCTTATATGAGAAATATCCCCATAGAAAGGAAATTATTAGTTCGCATAAAAATGCAGCAAATTCTTTTGGAAGCATAACAATGTATCCAGGCTACTTGGACAAGAAGTGCTGAATCAGTTCAGCAAAATTATCAGGAGAATTCTTACTCAAGCTATTTGCCAACACCATCACCTCAAAGTTCCCATGCGACAGAAGATGCAGGTTCTTCAAGCCATGCCCTAAATTTGCACGAATACTTAAATAATTACATCAATAATGCTCGCACTTTTACTTTTAGTTTATAAAGAACTATTTCGGTTTTTTTTTCTGACATGTTTGTATTTTTGGAAAACTATACTTACTTAAATAAATAAATACTTATTAATGAATCTATAAATAAATCTATATTAATGACTTACCTTAAGGTTATAGCCAATTTCTCTGCAGGTTGAATACACTTTCGAAAATTCGATTGTTTTTCAAGTCTTACGGAAATTTGAGACAAAATATAATCAAACGTTTCAGTTTAAAAACTCTCTGTGGTTAACGTAATAAGTCTTCAAATAACACGTGAAACTCGCCATTTTCTTTTCTATTTATGTATATATCGTTTAACCATATTTTTCTTGTATATTCTAACATCAAATGACGTAAAAAATTGTTCTCCAAGAAATATTATTCATCTCCGGCCATATTGTTTCAACTGTGTTGACCATATTCGTCCGTCTACGGCCGACTCGATGGTTGTCAGAGTACGCATCCAATGTAACCGTAGCCTAAGCTTTTCAATTTATTGCAACATAAATGAATTTGACGGCCTTTGACCGCCGAGTTCATAAGTCCTTGGCTTGTTAGCGGAATGCCTCGTCATCTAATTAATTACTCGCATGAATGAATTAACGAGGTTTCTACTGTCCCTACTTACGCTCCTGTGAAACAACAGCTAAGGGAACGGGCTTAGAATCAAAAGCGGAAAAAGAAGACCCTGTTAAGCTTGACTCTATCATGTCCCACCTTGATGCGTGGAAGTGGGAAAGAAGTATAGGAATGTCGTCTCGTGAAATACTACTGCTTAAATTGATTAACTTCTCATTTGATTACGTTCCATAAGCATAAGAGCGACAACAAACCGTTTAATATTTCTTTATAACACTAGGTGGAAAATTTACATAGTTTAAAGCACCTTCAATTTTGTTAAATGCTTGACTATTTTAGAGGCATCGACAGGATCATAAATGTACTCTATCAGCTATAAACTTTGTAGTTTAATATCGGCTACAAATATGTCTACCTTCAATTAGGATTAAATTCAAGAAAATGATTTAAAATATATTCTTAACGCAAATATTATTTTAACATATAAATATTTGACCTTTGGCCAAAAATTCAATTGAAAATTGATACAAAAAATGTTACTTGAATTTTATATATAATTTTTTTAAATGTGTTTTGTTTTTCAAAATAATTTTGGAATTAATTAGAAAAGATAATTAAATAAACAGAATCTTAATTAGAAACTAAAAATAAACTACATACCTTGGAAAATTATATTAACAATATCAACTAAAACTATTAATTTCTTAACAATGTTGTTCAGCAGTATAATATTCAAACAGATATTTAGTTGTTCTAAAATTAATGTCAAATGTTATCATTCTTATTTTAAAACAATAAATTCGGATCAGAAATATTTTAGATAGTAAATATTAATAGTATTTACATTCGCGTCTGAAGCATACAGCTTGATGCAACTAATCGATTTGCTCTCCTAATATAGAGCTCTGTATCTAAGAAAGAAAAGAAATGAATTGTTTCTCTTCCTTCTGCAAGATGGCGCGGTAACATGTACTTTCAATTTTAAATGTTAGAAGAGATATTTGTTATTATACTTAATTTTTAATTACTTTAAGCTTGTTTTTATTCCTGCCGCTCCTTTTGGTACGTAAAATAGCTCTAATTATAGTATGTTTTTGTAAACTAGAGATCTGTGCATTATTCCCAAATATGAACAGTGTTGCATAGTATTCAATATGATCCTTTACAATATTACCTTACGCGCTCTCGGGATCTAAGAATGAAAATTACTAAGTTTATACAGTTTTATTATTAAGTATTGTACTTTCCTTTTAGAGCAAAGTTGACATTCTCCAGATTTATGACCTATAAGTGGAACGCTATAATGTTGAAACCAGAATACTGGAATCAGCGCTGCAGCACTGCACTGGGATCAATTTTGCTACCGGGAAATCTAGAATGTTCTGTCTAGAACGGTAGTTCTGTTTTCGCTATCAGGCCACGGCCTTTTTCAATTTTCAGCTTACAGGCCACCCGAAAATTCCCCGTAGCTCAGCGAACCAGTGCAGTGGCGGCTGGAATGAGGAAAGCGGAAAAACGGAGTAAGACATGTCTTATGACCTAGTGTTGAGCTAAAACATCATTTGTTTTTAAAAGCCTTGAAATACATTTATACTAGCGTTCCATGTATCAATTACATGGTCTATGAATTATATGATGTCTATGGTACTTAGTCTAAAGGAGTTACAACCTATCAAGTCTGTTCTCAGAGTTACCGACAGCCCTGGAAGCAGTCAGTACTTTAGCTTTGAGATACACACAGATTTTCTTTAAAAGTGGTTGTCGAGAATTAGAGTGTTAGAAAATCGTTTGGATCAAGTGGGAACGCCTTTTCCATTGTTGATTGCTCTCTATTACTTATAAAGTATGAGTCGACTCTGTCCCATGGTTATTCTCAGAAGGTTTAATCCTTAAACTTTTAGCATATACATCTTATTATCTCTTATCGCGTGCTATCTTCCAAAATTAGTGCGACGTATAGAAGCTTCATTTTTCGTGACCAAATATAATAGCTTTCGTTCTTGCTGCTTTCGACAACGTTTCGTACGATATTTGGAATACTTAGAAGCTTCTACCAGACCTCTCAAGTTGTCTTTATCTGTTGCTACTTTCATATGGCATTTGAAATTTACTACTGCTATATCAAATTTTTTTTTAAATTAATTTCTGGTAGCTGTACCTCTTTCCTTCCCGTGACGAGGACAGAGAAGTCGCTTCGGTTTTTCTTGGAGCTATTTCTAGTGCATATCCGTGAAACATTTACCTATTAGTTCTACGATGTTATTTGTGCACCCATTTTCTTTGCTTTTCCCTTCCACAGCACGTGACTAAAGAAGCTTCTACTGTGAGCTAGAAACTAGCAATATGGTTGCGACCGCATGAAATTGCAAACGAATTCAGATTTGGAATAGTTTCTAAAATTTATTTTTAAAGTTCGGAAAATTAATTTGTTTAAATTGTTTTGAGATTTTCATTAAAAGGAATAAAAAGTGATTATTTAGGCGTATCAATCGAACAATTTGTTTTCTTATTTCATATATAAATATAAACATATTACGAAGAGAATACTGTCAAATACGCAGGTGGGGTTCGTGAGGGGCAAGGGTACAACGGATAATATAGTTACGTTAAAC
>WYDF02011948.1:0-13602 GCA_009867245.2 Adranes taylori
AACTATATGTAAATAATTAAATTTTCGTATAATAGTATTTTTATTTGTAAAACAAGTATTTGTAATAATATTTTAGGTTATTATCTGATTTAATTTGTTTTATTTTCGTGTATCAACTTTGCATTAAAAGTTTTTTATTTTTATGATAAAATTTTGTTGAAATAAAACTAATATAAATATTTCGTACAATATTCGTTCTATACTTATGCAAGAAAACTATGTGTTTTTACTATGTGTTAATGGAAATTTAAATTTATTTATCAATTGTAAATATTAAATTTATTTGTTTTCATATATTGTAAAAAACCTATTCTCTTATATTATGCCTATTGTCTAGTAATTACGTTTATTTGCTAAAATATTTTGTCTAATATTTTTGTCATCATTAAATTAATTGCATTTGTTTATTACAATCATTGTAAAATAAATATATATCTATATTTTATTAATTTGTTTTTATTTCGCTGCCGCTAATCGCACATACGTAAATATTTAATAAATAACAAAATTAAATTTATTATTCTTTTCATTTTATTATTTATGTGAAATTTGAAATGGATATCGGGCGTAATACTATTAACTAGAATTGCATTGGATTTAGAAAAGAAATTAAAGTTAATCAGATAATAATAATACGAAGATTACATTTGAACGAGCTGTAATTCAGGAGGCTGGGCGGTAGAAACAATTATCGCCTTACTGTATTATTTTTACAAGCGATTGGTACAACTAGCACCCTATCTTCCTCCGTGCAAGTACTGACGTCGGTTGACAACATTACAGTCATACAGAGTTCTACATTTTCCGTTACCGACATACAGAGTTCTACATACCGCATCTTGTGAATGTGGCGCCCTCTAGTGAGTTTCGCAGTAACTAATGTCCCAGTCCCCGTCGTTTTACACTACTAAATAATTTTCTTCTCACTTCTTGTTCTGCAAAATCTTTAATTATTTCTGTTAAATTGATACTTGATCACAATCGATAAATTGATTACAAACTTTATGTTCTATTGAAATCATGACCAATTCAGATAATCTATTTTCTGTCATGGTGGATCGCAAGTAATTTTTTATTATTTTTAATTTAGAAAAGCTTCTTTCACCGCTAGCAGCTGACAAAAGCAACTGGCAACTGGTAACATCAAAAGAATTCTAACAGCAATACTGATGTTTGGGCCAAATCTTAAATCTGTAAGGAATTTTAAAACTTCATGAGGAAACAAATTGCTATCTAAAATCATACAAAGAACTGACAACTCCTCTGAAACTTCTAATCAATTTATATAAGATGATTCCTCATGGGTTAAAATAGTTTCGAGGATCTTACAATGTTCTAACAATTCGTCTTTAGATATTTCCCTTAAGGCATAAATGTTATATAAAAAAGCAAAATGTTTACTATTAAATTTGTAGCTTCCAGTGAAGACTTTGCCATGTCGTTTACCACTAGGTGTAAAGAATGAGTACTACAAGGAACATAAAATGCCCGCGGATTCATGTTTTTATTCTGGCTTGAACCCCACTTTGAATACCTTGATCATATTTGATCAATTGTCGTACCTTTGTCCTCTTATGTTCTCTACAGACAATCCAAGTGCTGATAAGTGCTCTAAAATAACCTCTGTTAGTTTTAGACCTATTGATTTTTCGGTAGGTCGATTTTTCGGAGACCTATTGATTTTTCGAGAGACCTATTGATCCTAAAAAAATTCGTCTATTACAATTTCTGCCATTCTTGGATGGTCTTCTGTTTGATTAAAAGAAACATACCTAATTATCAGTTTTGCTAGCGTCCGGGGTACAATCTAAAATGATAGAATCATATTTTGATTTAATAATAGCTTCCAGAATATGGCGTTTTATACTGTTTGAAATCGTACTAATGAATCATTCTGAATAGTTTTACTTAAGTAGATTGCTTGCCTCTCCTCTTTCTTCAAAACACTGCGTAAACAGGATGAAATTCGGCTAATAACTCTACTAGTTCCAAAAAATTACCATTATTATTTTTATATAGATCATCAGAAGTGCCTGGAAAAGCCAAGCCACTTCTAGCTAACATTTTGATGTTTGAGACAATACGTAACAGAACTCCATTCCAATAGTTTATTTCTGATTTAATTATTCTCTGAGACTCAACAACTATCGTATGCGATGATTTGATCCTACGTGAAAGTTTGAACTGAGATTTTACAGCTTCTACGTGGTTTCGGGATATCTCGAGATTTAAGCATATCACCTACATGCTTCCAATTGTTGTAGCAACCTTGATATAGACCGGAAGAGGTAGTTACCCTATTTACTAAAACTATTCTTTCTGCATCTGTTAGTCTGTCGGGCCATGTTGCTGGATCGGCATCCAAGAATGACGTTGAGCCCACTGAAATATTTGTAGTTGAAGCAGCAATAATATTATCTTCATCTGCAACAACATTTGAGAAGTAGCAGATTCATAGATCATAATTGGGCGTACATTCAACTTGTGATTTAGACGCAGCTGCTACTTGGTTTCTTGTAGGTGTGCGGACGGCGATGGTTTTTCAAGCTCAAATTTATTCAAGAAGGATTCTAGAAGCCCCGTTTGCTTTTGTCGGTCTGCATGTTTTTGAATCCTTCGTTTCTTATATTGGTATCCTGACAAGCGTGCTCTACTGTCAGCCATTCTCTATAAATGTATAATAAATTAAAATAGATCTAATATGAGCTTATATGTTACAAGTGACAAATTCGGTAAGTAATTGAGTTTTTAATAAAATTGAATAAAACACGAAATAGGACAGTGCAAAATTCCTGTACGAGTTAAATTGCCACTTAAAATAAGTGGCAAAATTAATCTATTTAAAAAAAATGTGTAGACAGGGTCGTCGCGAGGGTAAGAGTCACTTGTGTCCAAATGAAATTTAGTGCCCTTTTTCCATAATACAACATTCGATTAACACATATAAAGTATGTACATGATTGTGGCGATATGGTGCCGCTTGATGAAGCACCTGTGTGTTCCACAAACTGTACACCGGCTGGCGGCGGTTTATCTATTATTTTGTATTTTTATACAAAATATGTAGGTAAAAATTATTAGTAAATGAAATGTTGTACACCCATGTATAGCATTTTTTTTAGCTATTATATAAACAAAGCTGAATATATAGTAATATATAAATAAAACTACTTACTTTATAAACAAAACTACAATGAGAATGAAATCAGTTTTTTTTATTATATTTCGGTAATGCCCTGTTTCGGACTCGTAGTCAGCGTTATATTAATAACATTGCACACGTCCGTGTTCCTGTATTATCGAATCCGTTTAAAATTTAAACAATAAATGGTTCAAGTAACTTACGAAGGATGTTATTATAGTTTTTCGAACGATATTAAATTTTTAATGTGATAAAACTTATGATACACTTGATACAACTATGTTACAAGTGTGATATACTTGTAAATGTGTATAATGTGTAAATATACGGAGCACGGGTACTGAGAATTTGAGCGAAACTTCTTCATGTCACCTTAAAAATTGATTTAAATAATTCATAATAAGAACTCTGTATTAATAATGAAGTAATAAATAAAGAAGACCCTTGTAGAATTTAATATATAGGTATAAGCTGAAGAATGATGTATTTTCGGCTTTACTGGGCGCTTACGCTATGGTAAGTTTTAGGAATCTTTCAGGAATTTACAGCCACCCTCAATTTTGCCGCCCTGGACATTTGTCCGACTTGCCCCCCCCCCCCCTAGTTCCTGAGATATATCTCAAAGTTTGTAAAATTTTAAACGCGGCAACGTCGCGTGCTAATCGTTTCAGGCATGGCACTAATTTCTTTCGACGCATAATACAAGACATTATATGCGGTCAAAATTTCAGTGTTCTAGTTTTAAAACTGAATTTCTGAATAAAATGATTATTTTGTACTCCTCCCAAAATTATAATGTGCATCCGCCACTCATAATAACATTATTCAATTGCAAAAGCACCTATAATATATGTCTTTAGTCTTATAGCTCTCATACAACGTAAAATATTTTTTCCTCTATGCATATGCATATGTGCTATTACTTAGGCCTTACATGTATATATGACTGTTGAATGTCGGTTGCCATGGCGACAAGTTGCGAAATTTTAAGTTATTAAGGGTTAGACCCATCATATGTGGTATAATTTTAAATATAATTACAAGGGCTATCAAAATGCATAAAAATATATAGGATATTACTAAAAAGTTTTTTGACAAAAAATTTATTGCTCAAAATCAGTACAGTATATTCAGTTGCTCATAGTTGTGCAAATGAAGGCCCTGAGACATACATATGCTCTCTAAGTTTCATTTTTCTTCTTTCGATACAAGAAATAAAAAAATAATTATTGCAAAACTCGAGAAACTGGACCGTAAAATTTTCAAAAAAATAACACCTGTATATATGTTAAATTGAGATTTTAGAAAAAGTCTCAAATAAAATCGAAGGGGAATGAAGCAGCCTATAAAATAAAGTTTATTCGAATGTCCTATCTTTTATAGTTTGTGAGATATATTCAAAAGTATTTTTAAACTTTGAACGTGTCAACGTCGCGTTCTGTACAAGACAGACATCGGACTTTTTTCATTCGACGCATAGTACGAGGCACTATGTGTTTGCAAATTTTTAGCCTTCTAGATTGAATGTTTGTGAAAAAAAGTGGCGCATTTCCGCCATATTGGATTTATAAAAATATGGAAAAAAACGTTTTTGCAGAACAATAGTGTGCACTTGCCTACCAATTTCAGCCAAATTGGTCCAATAGGTTACGAGCAATTCTTGAACATACATCCATACTTACATACTGATCGAAAAATACGCCTTTCATTTAATTTTTTCACTAAATTTTTTTTTAAATGATTGTTTTTGTGGAAAATTGTTCCTTATGGGCCCCTCTTTGAATTTCGTTTGAAAGAATTGCAGTGATTTGAGTATAAAAGACGTACTAAGGTAAAATAGAAAAAAATCTCAAAACATGAATCCTATATCTTTCATATACCTATACGTATTACATACGTATATGAAAGATAAATAATGAAAAAAAATGTTCTGCAGATCCATAGTATACTCCTGTCTACCAAATTTCATCCAGATCGGTCCCATAGGGAAGGAAAAATTCTTGAACATACATCCGTACGTACGTATATACACACCTCCACCGAAAAACCGAGCCTTCTAATTTTTTGAGCAAGAAATAAATTTCTTACAAAAAACTTTTTATGTGAAAAATTGTTCCTTATGACACCCTCTTTGAATTGCGTATTAACGGATGGTAGTCATTTGAATACAAGAGACGTACTAAGGTGAAATAGAAAAAATGTCACAACATGAATCCTATATCTTTCATATACCTAAATGTATTACATACGTATATGAAAGATAATAATTGAATACGTCTTTGCTTCATCACTCGAGTATAAGGAGCTATTGTTTGGGTTATAATCCCTAGTACTATTACTTATAAAAAAATTCATCTAGTATAGATTAAATTAAATATTTCATTAAACATTAAAATCTAAATTTTTACACATTAAATTAAAAATTTTATTATTTATTAAAAACTATTTTTCATAGAGATTAAATTAAACATTTTCTTACATATTAAAAATTTTATCTAGTAGAGATTAAATTAAATATTTCTTTAATAGAGTTTTATCTAATGCACATTAAAATAAAAATTTTACGGTACGTCACATTTTTTTCTAATAGATTTAATTAAACATTTTATTACAATTAAAAATTTTGCCTGCTTTATGTTGCATACAATGCAAGCACATATAATAAAATATTTTTTTTCACTTTCACGCAGTACAACACATGGGAATACGTAAAACCATATTCCTGAAATTTTGTTAAGCCATATCGCTGTCAGCGACAATTAGGCCATTTTATATTAGGCTCAGATTCATTTCATATTAGACTGAGCCACAGCGAAGCGTGGCCGGGTTTAGCTAGTAATTTAAAATTCATTTCAGATAGGAGTTGACAAGACGTATGAGGATGCTGTGTTGGACCCTGACAGTTGGTCTCTTGTGGTATCCGTATTGCTAGATTTAAGTTTTTTCGATGGGACGACAGAAATTACATCACCCATCGACGACAATAATGGAATTAAAAATAATATTGAAGAAATCTCGGTCGCACATGTAAGTGTTCAATGTATAAAATTAATCTAATTGAATGCTTTATACTACAAAAAAAAATCAGCGTACTGTGTATTAGTGAACACTGGTGTACAGAAGAAAGTTTAACTCTTATAAAATTACAAACTTTACAATTGGTACAGATTCACTAAAACAAAGTTGTGTAAAGAATTTTCCATATAGGGACAAGCGGAGTTTAGCACCGTTTTATTAGATTTAACTACAATAATTATTACGGTTTATAGGCCACCATCGGGAGATATAAATATATTTATGAGTGGATTGAATAACATACTAAAGTGCACGTAAAATTAAAAACAATAAAAAACATAATTCTTTGCAGAGACGTAATATTAATATTAAAAACACCGACGGTACTACCCACATTCAAGAAAGATGATAAGACAACTATGTCAGAATTATCTGTCATCTTTCTTGTGTTTCCTTTTAAGTATTTTCTCAAAATTGATTGCAAAAATAGTTGCCGGAGGAGTAACAAATTTTGTGAATACATTTAATTTTAGTAGTGGATGGCGCCAACATGGTTATAAAATAGATCTACAGAAACAACAACAAATAGTTTAATGCAAAGTATTCGCTCCTAAGTCTGCATTACATAAACTAGAAGCTTTGGGAATAAGAGGGAATTGCTTAAAATCGATACGACTACGATGTTGAACTTAGAGTACCTCAAGGCTCGGTACTTGGCTCTTTAATCTTTATCTTATATATAAATGATTTCTCTAATTGCATTACTAAGGGTGAGTTAGTAATGTATGCAGACGATACATCGATTGTAGTTGATTGATGATGTAGTTGACATCTATTGTAGTTGATACAGTGGAGAGTTTTACAAACTGGTGTAACAAAAACTAATTGTAAATCATAGAAAAACTAAATTTCAAATTATATGTTTTGCTGGAGCATATAGGAATGGACTTATCAGATTCTACGAAATATTTAGGTGCGTGGTTTGACTGCAGACTAACTTTTGAAAAACAAATTGATGGAGTATGCAGTAAAGTCAAGAAAGCGAGTTTCACTATTTTGCAATTAAGCAAATTCTCAGATAAAAAATACTACTACAGGTTTATAAAATACAACTATGGTTTACTCACACTTAACATACAACACACTAGTGGGAGGAAACTCAGCTGATGTTAGCAGTGTTTGTACTTCAAAAAAAAAAAAAAAATAATGGAAGTCTTTTGTATTTATTTATAAACATATATAACATATATTTTAGAGAAAATTATAGGTAGACCAACCCTCAAAGCACACAAAATATTAACGCAGCCTTGCATTTATATTCTGGCATGTATTAAATACGTAAAATTGAATACAAATAAATTAAAAAAATTCTACCACACAAACACATAACACGCGACATAATAATTTATTAAAAATTCCACATGACACGTCATTTTTTTAAAAACCCCAGAATATGCAACCCTTAAAATTTATAATCACTTGCCGGAATCAATAAAAAAGGTAAATAATTACAATGAATTTATAAAAAGATATACAGAATTCCTGCTGAACAATCGATTTTACTCAGTGACAGAATATCTAAACCATAAACCAAATGAACGTGAAGTATATTTATATTTCTAATGATAATTTTTAAGTGTACTGTAAAAGAGCTACTTTTAAATTAAATTAATTTAATATGTGATGGTTTGGTTTCAATTATCAATTTGTTCTGTTTAAGTGCGCCCGAGAAAACGACTTGATGTTGTCTTTCTTAAATAACTTTCTTTCTTAAATATTTTTGTTATCTTCTTTATTCTATATTGTAAATTAATGTCTATTATTTAACTTTAGGACCCATATCTGTATTGTACAGCACAATGTGGTCTCTGTGCTAACTCAAAAAACACAGATTACCAAACACAGGGTCTTATAAACGAGAATCGACTCTATGTGTATAAAAGAATTATTTGTGTGTAATACACGAGACTAATTAATGAAATAACATAGGCAACTTATAATTATATAAATGTATTGATAGACGCATTGCTCACTGCTTGCAGTGGAACGTTTATAATAGATGTACAGCTACTGGCCATATAACTAGAAAACTATTTTAGTGCGTTCGAAGTAGAAACCTTCTTCTATTTATTTAGTTACTTTTCAATGAACTATCAAAAAGAGAAAAAAAAAAACTGAAATTTATAAAAACTAATTCGACTCGAGGTATTATATATATTCTAAATGGCAACAAGTTCTTTTCAAATGACATTGCGTTTCAAACATATACCAAAAACATATACATATACAAAAAAAAAACGTTTTATAAGGAACAACACACCCATTACTAATTCGGCGTGGTTTATTATAACGTAAACCTGTTTTAGTTCAGGATACTTCTTTTACATTTCATACATTTCTTTTAATTGTTGACAAGACTGTTTAGAAGTTAGTGTTATCCAATTTTTGATTGAATGAAGTTTTCTTTTTCTATCTATGTATCAGAAAGGAGTATGTAAAAATTAAATTTAAATTATAAAAAATGAAAATAAGTTTTGAATAAAAAGTAAACATTATAAGTATTTTCATGAACTTTATTGTGAAAATCTTGTATTACAATTATACTATGTTACACTTTTCTGTTCTCATATACAGTACTTTATATACTTTTTTGCATTTATTTATAAATTTATTTTGATGACATCTTAATAATAAATAAATCATAATATGGTACATAAAAACTTTTTCATCACATAAATTGCAAATCGCAAACATTTATTGATAATCATTTATCGATCTTATACATCTATATTAATTACCCTTTACAATGCTTAGTTTCAAAAAACTATAAAAAAAAGAAAAAGATGCCCAATCAACTGATTGTATCATTTTATAAAAGTGTAAAGAAATTACTTCAAATTATAATGCTAATTTTTAACTTAAGATATCTACAATAACAAACTAAATAAATTCCAATTTTGAGATTACAAAAATTTGAATCTCACAATTAAGAATATTTATATTTCACTTTTAAGATGGATATTGCAATTTTTATTTGATCAAAATATTGTGTGTAGCAGAGGGAGGAGAAATAATATCGCTGCAATTCTGTGATACGTTCTTTTCAGTTGACTGTATTTTGTTTTTCTATGAAAATTTTGAGGTAAAATCAAGAAAATTGAAGTCACATATTTTGCATTCCTAGAACTGTTATATGAAATACTTATATAAAATATATACATGCAGAAAATTATTACATATTTGTGAGAAAAGAAATAATTTTTAAAATATAAATGACATCCCATTAATACTAATCCTTCAAAATAATAATCCTTCTCTTATATTTACTTTTAAATTAATATTTCAAAGTATAAAGCTTCAAAAAACTAACGACCAAGCGCAGGAAAATTATTACCTACTAGCAACAAATTAGTGGTTTTGTTAGGAATAACTTTTATCTTCTCCAAGATCTAACATCATCTTCTTCGTCTTCTTCTTCATCGTGCAAGAGAATTTCTTCACTCAAATCTCCTTTGTTTACCTGTGAAATATAATATGCTTAGAAATAAAATATGTAATAACAATAAGAACCTTATAAAAACATAGCAATACTAAACAGTGTCTCAGCAAGAATTTTAAATAAATTAAAAAGCAATTAATTTTGTTCTTTTGTTTTTTTAGATTTAATTATTGATATCGTTATTTATTGATTTATTGATATTTTTATTATCTTTAGTAGATATTACTGATATCTAGAGTTATTTAAGACATTAAACATGAAATAAAATGTCGCAGAACGTTTTGGAAAAAGAACCGTTGAATTTTAGGCATTTGGCGTTTAATTTCTTCTTTGAATTCAATTGCCTCAAGCTAGTTTGCATAAATCTTACTTTTCAAAAACCCCAGAGAAAATAATCCAAACACGTTAAATCGCAACGCCTTGGCACTTAGTTTGTTCTCCAGAAACGAGAAATGATTCGATATAGGAACTTGATTTGAAAGAGTGGCATTATTTCATGTGCGGTGTTGCAGGTGCCTCCACACTGTCGAGACCACATCTCAATTACGTTCATTCCATCCAATTGTAATCAAAAAAAGTTTTGTCAATATTGTAACGCGGAAAATATATAATCCGTTTACTTTTAATAATCGTATGTTATACTAAACATCTAAACGCTAAACGCACATACTAGGAAATGTTTTAGTTTTTCAGTATTATTCTTTACAAACTTTATTAGTTAAAAGTATTCTATTTATAAATAGGAGGCATGTAACACCGTAGGTACATTAAACGATACAAAATAGAATCATGTAAATATGTGTAGCTGCCTTAGCATCACATTACTTCTTGTGTATGTAGAAATATTATGTTAATGTGTAGTTACCATAGCGCTATTTAATGCTTGTCTATTAATTATTGATTGGTGTCTGCGAAGTGTCACGCGTCAGGTAAAATGACTAGTTTGTATGCAAAGCTTATAGTAATTAAACGGGAAGATAGTATAATTCTGTGAAATTATGGCATCTAGTCAGATACAAGTTCGATATTATTTTATTATGATAAAGAGATTTTCAAGCGACTAATGAATAATTAATAAACTTCTTGTCACTAATATTTTATAATAAATGAATTTAACAACAGTTGAACTTTTAAATTAACTGTTGATAAAAATTCTTCTAATTAATTTTTGTGTTTGGATTTTTATTTTGTTATTCTTTTATTTGTTATACCCAACCTAATTAATTCTAGGGATTGAAATTATTCTGCATCATGAATATATGCGTCCCAATAAACGTTATGAAATATTTCCAGATCCCTTAAAGAGACAGGTGATTTAGTTTCATGATTCCTTGAATTTTGTATGTAACCAATAGTCACCTATCTTGCCGGGATCTAACCGGCTCTATGGCGACGGGACCTACGTTGTCCCGTCGCATAAAAACTAACAACGAACACGAATGCACCTTGTAGCATGTTACTTAGAAGATGAGGCATCTATCAAATTACATAATCCTTCATAATAAATAAATTAAATCGATTAAATAGCTAAAATTTGGGAACCCTCGCCTGGATTAAACAATTAATAAACTTAAACGCATTAATTATTTGTAAATAATAAAAATTACGAAGGCGTCACGTTGTTACGCATCGTCTGCTTGTCGTATACTATACATATACTAGAGAATAATATGACTGCCCCCAGTCGCACTAGTCTGTGCGTTGAGTGTGTGCACAAACTGTGTATGATGTATACGTATATAGAAGTATTGATCTATCAGCGGCCGATAATAATTAATTTATGCATTGGCTTGCCGTGTTACTTGCGCATGTACATATTACCTGTATTTAAGAGCTGACTATGAATAATATGTACGTATACAGAAAGGGATACGAGCGATGTTTGTGCTCTCACTCGCTATGTAAGAAACCGCATCGGGAAGGTAAATAATATGCGTTGGCTGGCTGTCGCTGTTACTGCATAGACTGCTGGGTTCTGCTGTAACACGTAAATTACGCTAAGAGAGGAATTGTGTGGTGTGTTCCACATAAGGTGATATTAAAACCTAGTTTTGCATAGGATTGAGGAGACCGTATCAGAAAATATATGACACGTGGTTGGCTGCACACAGACCCGTAGACGGCGCAAAAGTTGAGTGATGCCTCAGACTTATAAATAGAGGACTTTGAATAGAATAATATAGTTCCAATTATGTGAACTCGAAACCAAGACCTCCAGCAGCAGAGCGACCAGTCAAGCCGAGACAATGGGCCAAGAGACAGTCGCAGAGATAATAACATGTTTGGTGAGCAATTTCATATATCATACACTGTTCTGTTTATCGCATGGATATTGGATAGCTTTGTTTCTCTTCCTACCTCATCACCAACCTATTTCTCACACAACTGGAGTGTATACTTCTAACCTGCGCCGCAGGGTTAGTTGTAGTCACGCAACAATAGTAACAATGGTGTCTCGCAGTATTACCCATCATAGTAGACTCCTAGGACCATTATAACTGTTTTATTATTTTATCACCGCACATTAGAATTGATTTACATTCACCGCTTTTATTTGTAATTAGTAATTATTATTATAATTTGTACTGTTTTATTTGCACCGCTTACATCTATTGATTTGTTTATAATAGATTAGCTATTGTTTATTTAACCGCCATTATTGCGTCATTAATTTAATTTGACATTTATTCATTGACATTTAAATGTGCATATTTCTTTCTTTGTATATAATTGTCTAGAAGACCATAGACATATTGTTACATTATTCAGCTACGGCCCATAAGAACGAGAACCTCTGGACAACTCACACATTAGTAGCTACACATGCCCTCAATAAGTCCACTAAGGACCGATGGAACAATAAGAGCGGTTCCAATGTGCAGCCTCACGTTAAACTAACCTGGAGCCCGAGAATTCATATTTACGGAGGATATAACATTCTGTGATAATAATATATTTGTTTGCGTCATTTGTGACAGTCGCTAGGACTCTCCGTTAGCAGCCTCGTGTCTGTCGCAACCTGTCACAACCTTAATTTTTGAAAAAGTACAGCTTGATTTTCCCTCCTGCCACCATAGCACACCAAACTCACATTTTATTGATGTATCGAAACTTCTAGGAGGGAATGTAGATTTTCATTTCCCCTGATCCAAGAATTCTGCTTGATGAAGAAGTCGTTGAGATGTGAGTGAGCTTCGTCACTAAAGATGATTTTGTTCTGGAGTACATCGTCATGATGCACTATTTCCAAGATCCAGATGTTTCTGCACTATCTATGGTTGGTATGCTGCAGTTGAGTTAATCAGATCTCATAGCAAAGGAGGTCACACTTTTTTGTCAACATTCGTTAGAGTGATAATGTGGAGATAAAATTCCAGGATAGGACGCCGGGTGGAGATATTTCGTTGTTCAGCGACACTGACACTCAGCTACTTGTCAATACCAGGTTTATGTACGATAAAATGAGCCCGTAACTTGCTAATTATCCCTGCAAAATATTCCCTATGCTTGTAATGCATTTTCACTCTTAACTAATGTTCTTCCAATGTGTTACACGTCACTGTCCTAAATATCAATGTATTAAGAAACTACCAAATATGGCTTACTCAAAAATTGATAGGTTCTTATAGCGAGTTTTTCAAAATTAAAGTTCCTGCTGAGACACACAATACAATTTGGTTGATACCTTAAATTAAAATATTCAACGAGAGAACTGACTACTAAATTTAGATTTGTAATTCGTATGAAAGAGGTTAAGCTAATTTTGTTAATGTAGTTGTTCAAATCCCGTAACATCTTAATATTGTAATTATATGATTATAGGAATCTTAATACTGGTTTATTTGATCTGTAATGTGGTTTATGTGTGCCGACGATCTAAACAGGCAAATAAGTCACATTTTAAAAGATGCCCAAGAAAGACACAGTGAAAAGGTTAAAGACAAAG